>VZRH01005451.1:262814-311656 GCA_013397555.1 Urocynchramus pylzowi | reverse complement strand
GGCGCTGCCCGCCCGCCCGCTCCACGGGGCCGCATCCCCCGCGGCAGGAGCGGGAAGGTGGCGGGGGTGGCCGCGGGGACCTGCCGGCATCGCCGCGCAGGTGCCGGCGCCTCGCTCGAAGCCCCGAGTGGGGGTTCCGCTGGGCGTTCGGCAGCGGGGGGGAATGTAGAGAAAAAGGGGAACGAGGAGGGGCGAGGGAGTCGCTCCGGGCTGGAGATGGGTGTGAGGTGCCGCAGCTGTAGCGGAGCGCGCCTCGGCGCTGCTGGATGAGCACCGTACCTGGGGGAAGCCAGGTGTTGTGCTGGCATCACGTGGCTGGAATTGGTGAGGTCCGTGGGGAGAGCTCTGTTCCAAGCAAACCTAGACAGTTTTTAATGAAGTCTGGCTAATTTGCACCGTGGGATCTTGACTGAGTTGGCTGAGGAAGTAGCTGTGTTTGGGGTCTAATAAATCTTAAAATGAAAAGTAAGTATTAAGAAGTAAAGAAGATCATTAGCGTGCTGTCCATTTTCAAAAGACCAAGCTGGATGTCCTGTACTGTTCTTTGCTGTTTTAACGTAAACCACAGGCAAAACAGTAGAAAAAGAAACGAGAGGTTTGATAAAGAGATAAGTAAGATATCCCTAGTGTCAGTCACCTCGACTTATAAAGCAATTCTGATAGCCTTATTCAGTAAAACGGGTAAATTGATAAAAGTAACTGCAGAAACATCATGGCTTCTGTTTCTAATCTAGTAGGCTTAGAACTGCAAAATGGTCTCTGAGTCCTTTGGTTAATACCATATGTACTTCCAATGGCTAATGCCGTTGAATGGTCAATGTGTTAAATAGAAAAATAGTTTTGAACTTCTGAAAGGTCAGAAGAGTTTTCAGAGGCTATCAGTTTTCAGAGGTTTTGGGGTGTGCAAGTTTCTGCAGGCTCAGCATTTTCAAGATTTTTACCAGAGATCCAAGATAAACTCACTGTTAATGAAATCTATGGATGTGCTAAATGGTAACTTAGTAAACTACTGTGAGAGCAACTGCAACGTCATCTGGACTGCTTAATAAAATTAACACTTTCAAACAGCCAAATGTGCAGGCCAAATTTACTGCCAAATTTTCCAGGAATACAAGCCCTGTCTCTGGAATGAGAGCTTATGTCTTAGAAAAAGTTGTCTAAAAATCATGTCAAGCAAACTGTTATGGATAAGGTACAATGTGTCCAGTCTGTTGGCTGTACTACCAGCATTGCAGTGTGTATTAATGGGAACTGATAGTAGAACAAGGTGTGTGGCTCTTGACATTAAAGATCAAGTGGTGCAGGAAAGACCTGCCAGAACATTATAGTACTGGAGGAAGTCTCTTATAATGATACATTCTGAACCCATTATCAATTTGTCAAGAAGATCTGCAAGATTTGCTGTGCTAAAGCTTTTTAAAATGGTAGAAGAGAACAAAACAAAAAGAATCAGTGGTCAGGAGCTGAGATAATGTAATGTAAATATAGTGGTTTTAATTAAAACCAAGCTCCTTAGCCTGGTTTGGGACTGGTAGTAAGACTTACTGGCCTGTGGTCAGAGTATGTGATCCAAAGATCCCTTTTAACCTTAAACTCTCTGAAGTATTTTAGCTGCATTCCAAACAATTTGGCTGCCCTCACCTTTTTTCCCTCTCCAGTGACTTCAAGCCAGTTGCTGGTTCAGCCATACGGGGCTGATTTCAGTAATGAATGACAGACTTTTTGCAAAATGAAGGAGAGACTCTCTCTAACAGGGCCCACATGCCACGTAGCCAGGGAGTTCATTGCAGCTTCCCTCAGGGATCTTCCAGGCTCTTCAGCCAGTAAAAGCTGTCCTGCAGGCCAGCAAGGAGGAGGTGGTGGCCACTGGCTACCCAGCACATGGCCCGTCAGAGCGCTCCAGTGCACGCCCCCTTCCCCTTCTGGAAGGGCTATAGGACACAAGGTGTAGGTGTAGGACATAAGGTACAATGAGGGTATTGGAACAGGTTCAGCTGTGAGATGTAATCAGGCTTCTTTATTTCTGCTGGTTGTGTTTTATTTGTTTTCTAAAGCCAGCTTCCAAAAATAATTTGTTATTCACACCAGAGATTTTGGTATTTGTAGGCTATTCCTCAGTTATAAAAACTTATGAAGTATTAGGCACCTGCCTGGTCCTTTGGCTCTTAAACCTTTGCTATTAGAGCACTTGTTCTGTATTACTGAGTGAATGAGCAGTATTCTAACTTTTTATTACTGCTTTCATGGGTTTAGTCGATTATTTTCTAATTAGCACGTTAACACCTGACAGAGTTTCCAGGAGACTTTGTAGTTTTATAGAACTCATTTGTTCAGTAGGGATAATCTAGCCTCTAAAACAAGCTAGGAGATGGTTATCAAATTACAATTCATGGCATATGTACATACGTGAACTACTAGGATGTTAAGGGGTGCTTTCCTGAGTTCTGGTTCTCATTTGTTTTCTTCAAAATTCTGCTGTGATTAGTATAACTGAAGACAGATAACTTAGAAAATGTACAACCTAGGGGTCTTAAACTTTCAGGAATGTGTTTCCCTATCTCTGTAGTCCCTTTAATCTGAAATTGTAAAAAGATGAATGTAAGCTCTGTTTCTTGTCTAATAAAATCTGCACAGTGAAGGAACTGAGCATGAGCTCCAGAACAGGGGCAATCCCATGGCAGGACCTGAATGGGAAAGGCAGGCTAGGAATCTGGAAGCAAACCAGTTTGGCACATGATAAAGAGAGGGGTGAAGGGACCAGACTACATGGCAGGGCAGAGTCAGCCACACACGACAGTACTGCTTACTTTGTAGTGAACTGGAAAATTTATTTGAATCCTTCCAGAGACACAGGATAAAAAACTTGCTCCTGGAATTTTATTATGTGACCCTAGGAAGATGGGCTTAAGACTCTGCAAGCATGCACAAAAAAGGGGCAGTATTTTATACTTATAATACACAGAACCATAGAATTATTTAAAAAAAACACGGATCATTTTTGTGAATTGATTTGGTGCTTCCATAAACTATGTCTGTAGTATTGGGGTTTGATTGCTGCTTTTTTGTGCAAACCACTAAAGAGGCATAACTGTGATGTTGCTTTCAAGGCTGGCATATGCTACATAACTCAGCTAACACAGGCTTATAAGGACATAAGGAGAGGTGATGAATTTATTGCAGGATTTATGGAATCTACCTTGCAGCACAAGAGGTGTGATATGTTATGTTGGATGTAAGTGTATTGTGATGCAATTGGAAAAGGAAATGTTGAAGCTGACTCTCATGAGAACAAATTGCAGTAAGCTCTCAGATAATCTCCTCAGGGAAACTGTGGAACCTGAAACCATTAAAACAAGACTGCACAACCATCTAAGAGCCATTCTACCCTGAAAAAGCTCTAATTGGTCCTTTCTGTCATTCATTTATATGATTTATAGAGAGCTGTATAAATAACAAGACTCATGCACAAAAAGCATACAAATATTATGAAATCTGCTTCTGTGAACCTTGAAGTAGGAAAAGGCATATTCAATATTTAACAGATAAACTGAAGTGGTTTTCTCAAACATAAATCAAAGAAGTGTTCATAAAAAGCAAATATATTGACCGCAGCACTGAACCTTATTTCAAAATTTAAAAAAAAAAAATTGCCTAGGAAAAGTCCTTGCTTTGATTTTTATGATGGTCCTTGACCTTGATGGCCATTTGGTAGAATCAGCTGATACCTATTCAAGCATGATTCTGGTACACTTCCACCCCTAAAACAATTTTTCTACATTTGATTTCACATGTTCTGTAGGGGTGTTTTTCTTTCTCTTTCTTATTTTTTCCTTTATGGCGTTCATCATAAATCTATTTTATGTTTAAACTTGGAAAGGCTTTAAAAATATTTGATAAAAAAATATTTTGTGAAGGGAAAAATTCATGTTGAATTACTAGAAGTAGCACAAATTTTTGCAATGAAAATGCACAAACATTTTTCTTCTGAATCGTGAAGAAACACAGAATCCATCTGACTTTCTTGAATCAGAAGAGAAACGGCTGGAGATAGTGGCAAGTCTATAGGGAGAAGAGCAGTTTCTTGCTTTGATAGTTAAAAAAGAGAAAAAGATCTCCCTCATTCAGAAATTATTAGGAAACATAACATAATTCAGAATTTTCAAGAAATAATTGTTCTCTTAATAATACCTATGTTTTACCTCAGGATTCACAGTATTATAGTTCACACATGACCTTGGCTTCAGCATTGCAAAGAAACTCTTCAGATCCCTCCTGATGATGGCCTCTCACTAGTGGGGCAGGAGCAGGCTGATGTTTTAGGTGTCAGACTCTGCCAGGTCTGACACCTCCACACTTGGTGCACAAACCCTGCCCCTGCACACTACTGGAAATACCCAGCCTTATGAGAGTGAGTGAGTTTAAGGTGCAGAGTGTGCTGATTCCATCCTTTCCCCATTGAGGAAAAGAAATTTTGGTCAGCAGGAGCCTTGCTCACCTCATTCAAAGGCTGATTTAAGACAGTGGAACAAATTGCTGTGCAATTTGAGATCTGCCTCATACTTGATCAATTGATGGATAGTATCCCAGTTTGTCCCATGTATTTGATTTATATCTTATTTTTCTTAAACTGAAACACATAAAAAGGAGTCTATGCTACTTCTGATAATATCTCAGAGACATTTAAAAATATTTGGTTCTTAGGGATGGTTTAGATCTAGGCTGAACTTCTCTCAGTTCCTACTTGGAAAACCACATCCTTGTGAATAGCTACACACACAAGGTGTAGGAAGTTGAAAACAGAGCCCAGATAAAGGGAACTAGGTACAAAATAAAGTAGCAAATATTTTCAGTGCTTCGCTATGACTGTAGCCCTCTATATATATGTTCATTCTTTCTCATGTTCCTATACCTTCTCCCTCTTCTCTCTCTGAATGTCTTTGCTAAAAACATTTTATGTATCTAGTTCTGTCAGGAAAGTGCAATACTCAGGAAATGAAACAGTATGCCCTTGATATAAGATAATCTTGGAAGGTAGGGAATGAAATCCTTGACTTATCTGTGCCTTCTCAGATACATCTGTCATTTGCAAGTAGACTATACGTGCTCACCAGATTCTACAGGTGCACTTGTGCTCAAAAGAAGGAGTATTTCTCTGCCCTCATGTAAATCCCATGCCCAGGTATATAGCAGCTAAAACTCCATGACTGTCATGATAATTTCTGCAAGTTAGGACACAGAGTAAATACTTCCCATCTTCCAGATCACATTATATGAAGTAGATAAGAACATCTAAAGTTTTCTGAATACTCCACTTGTGTCTTTGTGCAAATATTGCAATATCTTATGAAAATACCTTTTGAATTCCAGCACATTTGAACCGTAGTTTGCACTTGTTCTCTTCCACCCACTTCCTATGATTTCTCATTTCTAAGTTATTGTACTTATTTACTGAGGTTTTGTATTAGGCAACCTTTATATAAGGAGTGCTACATGAACATTATTCAGAAGAGGAAGAAAACGATATCCAAGGATTTATTTTTGGAAGCTTTGTTCGTTATTCACATAACAAATAGTAATAGAGATTGCTGATAAGATGAATCAAATTCATATAAATGATATCACCAGAAGCAGCCTTCATGAAATTAATACCACGATCAATTGCACCCAATACTGTTTTCCAATCACATGAATTCTTAATTTAATTTTTCTGAAATAGTATGATACTTAATATGTTTTAAATATTTATTTACTATAAGCTAATAACACTGGCTAAATATGCAAAGCATAATATACAAACATTTTATGCTTTTGGAAGTACAAATAGGATGAGCTGCCAGAAGATCTCTGGGCAAAAATGTCCAGATTCAATCTGTTGCCTTGGATTTTAGGGAGGCAAAATCACAGCCTGAAGCCATAAGAAGCCCATATGGGAGTCACAGTGGTGCCAGCAGCCTTATGCCCAGCTCATGTGCCTGCCCCTGCCAGCTCCCTGGCAGCTGCAGCCCTCAGATGGAACAGGGCAAGGCAGAAACAGGCATCCATATCTCTCATACCTGCATACTCCCTTCACTCTGCTGGAGAAAGGAGTGTGTGTGTGGTGGGGTGTTGCTGGGAGAGCAGGGCTACACTAACTGCTCTCCAAATACTGATGGATGCACAGGTCTTCCATGGGGTCAGTAAAATCCAGGGATCGTGTGAAAATACAAAATATGGCTGTGCCACAGTGAGTGTTTTTGGCTTCCACAAGTAAGAACCACAAAGGGCTGCTCCTGTATGTCTGCAATTCAGGATAGCCCAGAGGCAGGACAGGACACAGGGACAGCAGACGGTGTAGCCAGGAGCACCAAGTAAGATGATGAAGAACTGCCAAATACAGATACATTGCCTCAGGATGTGTCATGGACTGCGTCATCCAGTGGAATAACCTATCTAAATCTAAGCATATTAAGTTCTCCAGTGAGTTTATTAGTGTGGGCTAGCACCATCTGTTTGTGGATGCAGGGCATTTTATCTCTCATTAACATGATACAGCAGTTAAATTTAGATAGGCTCTTCTATGAGCTCAGAATTACTTAGCTGTTCTTCATGCTATGAACAATTTCTTGGTGCTGGAGAACAGAGTGGTTAGTTAATATGACTGATTGTACCTAACTTTTCTACAGCTTTTCTTAAATTCAAGATCATCTTGCAAACAAAAAGATGATTATCTGAATAGAACATTTTGTGTTAGTAATATTTCAAAAGAAATATTTTACAACAGTTAGCCATGATGACAAACAATAAGGTTGCTATACAGAGTGCATTAACTTGATGTGAAAGTTTTAAAACCTGTCAAGTAGTAATAGTCACTTGAAATTATTCAGTTGTAAATTGCACAGTCCTGTTCTATACTAATCTTGTATAGATTAGATTTTAACACTTTTCATTGGCTTTTGCCAAAAGGTAATTGATTTTTTTATGTCTGTTTTGTAAAGTGGAAAAAGATGGCTCTAAGTATCCAGTTTTCAGTTTGCAGGAGCTCCCTGCTTGTGTCTTTTGATTCATTTGTAGTTTGCTATTGCTGGCTGGATCAGATAGTTTTCCCAGAACTTTGATAAGGACGGATAGATCTTAGAAAACCTACTCAGTGTCAGAGAAGAATAGTCATAGTGATGGTCCACAGAGCAGCCCCTGTTAAACAAAATATCTTACATGAGCTTTAAGCTCTTCTGTGTGACTTCACACAACTCCACCCACAACCACCCACAACCATCAGTAATCACAGATCAGCTAGCAGAGGATTTGCAAAGGGAGCAGGGGAGATTATTGCCCTGTGCCTTGCTAACAATACAGAGCTCCTCACATGCTGTCCCCAGGAGTGTCATAAATGACACTGGTGTTTAAACGAGGCTTCAGCCAGAAAACAAAAGAATTTTCTGTGGTCTGGAAAAAAAACCTGGCTGGTGAGAAAATTGGAGTCTGATGTATCCTGTAGGATTCATAATTACAGGCACTTTAGGAGATTGCCAATGGTAGATGAGTCTAACCCTGCAGAAAACAATATCATAACAAGATCCAGTGACTGAAAGAAAGCTAAAAGCATCCAGATTCAAATTAATTTGGAGAAGAGCAGATCTGGGAAAAGGCTAGTGAAAAAAATAATTAAACATACAAAGGTTTTCTTTCAGATGCTTACATTACTCATATTAGCTGTTGTAGTAAATATTTTCAGTCTTTCTTAATGGAATTAGAAATTCATGCAAAAGTTGCTGTCTGGGATTTGGGGGCAGAAGTTATAGAGATTACTTTAGGCGGTCATGTGGGGTTCTGCTTGAATGGCCATTACTCCAGAAGTGCTGGACTTCACCTCTTTGGCTAGTGAGTTAAAGTAATGAACTGCACAGAAAATCTACCAGCAGCCAGGGACTTGGACAATGGTTGCAGTCAGCATCAGAGACAAAAAGCGAAAGTGTTACAGGTAGCCAAGCTGAAATATATTTCAAGGCTGATCTGCCCTAAAAATCTCAAGTTCACTATCTGTGGCATGTGTGAGACTGTTTTTGTCACATGAAGTGTTTGTGAAAGTCAGGGAATGGCAATGACTTAAAAGGAGGTTTCTCAGAAAACATCTTTTTCTTCAGATACTCTGCTGCTATTGTGTAAAGCATTTTTTTTCCTCTTTAACTACTCTTTTGGATTTTTCAGAAAGCTTGAGAAAAGTTTATGCCCCTACTTGTGTCTCTTTTCGAACCACTAACTCACTGCCTTCTGATGTCTGACATGATGAAAAGAATCTTTTATACTGCTTTTCAAAACTGAACCATGCCAGATTCCACAGTCCATTCCACAAGCCTCTTAGCTTGGCTTGTGATGAATGTAAAATTTTTAGTTATTGGCTTATTCTATGACTTGCAAGAAATATAGCTCAGTATCCTCCTGCTCAGCTCAGCAGAAGCTTGAAGCTTTGCAACTGCATCATATTTATAAAAAGATACTCCATAGTGATGCAATAATAATAACAATAACAATAATAATAATAATAATAATAATAACAACAACAATTTCTATATATTCACGCACACAGATGTGTACACCATACTTTCAGTCCTTGGTCTCACATCATTTACCATATAGGGACTGGCTGCATGCAGGTGATTTCTTGCCACAGACCACATACAAAAACTATAGTTTCATATCTCCTTTCAAAAGATACAGGTCAATTAACCCATAATGCCTTGTGTTCTTTTGTGAAACCCCCAAACCTCTGTTACACAGGCATGTTACTCTTCTTCACTCAAGACTGCTGCTTAAGGCTATTTCCTCATAGAAAAGAATCCAAAGAGGGTCAACTTCACTGTATTTTGCAGTAAATATTTACAGCAAAATACAGTGAATTGTATAATTTTGACAAATTGTATAATTTTGACAGATTGTACAGTAGGCATTTATTTTATTGGTAAATTTTGTAGCCAGTCTTTCTATTCAGCCGTGTTTAATCTTAAGTCATGGAGAGTGCAGCTTTTGATACCTAAATCAAAACTGTTTTTCATCCATTACCATTTAAGTTGGGGCAGTGTTATTCTGTAGCAATGAATGAAGGAGCTGAATTCTACATCTGCATGTGGAAACTCCTGAAAAGAGGGTAGCACAGTGCATATCTGTCCTTCTTTGATGGGTTTCAAGTAACTGCCAATTCCAGTTAGCTGGCAGCAGTCATCAAGGAGGCTGCAAACCCATCTTCATTGACCTGATAGTCATGGAGGGAGGCTGCCTTGAGAGGCTCCTGAGAGCATTTTCAACTGCAGGAAACCATAGGTAGACCTACGTCATATTTTCATCACAGGCTTGTCAAACCAGGGTCAGTCAATGCAACAAGTGCATGTCTGGTGGAAGGGGACACGTTAGAGAGCCTGATGGCCTTGTAAGTAATGAAATGAGTCCAAGGAGTTCTGCTCTGGAATAGAGACCAAAGTTGTCTCAAAACCCCTTTGAAAAGAGGTGAACATAGGACACCCCGGTTTGCCACAATGAAATGTGTTTTATGGCCATCTCTGCAACCAGAAGTACACCACTGAAACAGTGGTTTCAGTACCTTTTCTGTTCTGTTGGACAGGAGAATGCAGCCTAACTATTTCTGTGAGAGACATATGCTGGAAAGGACATCAGGAGCACTCTGACCACTGCTATCACTTCTCCTTGCTCTACCAGGTGCTCTACAAGGTAGCACTGGGGCATGGGGCAGGGGAAAAGACAGGCAAAGCAGGAGACACTCAGTAGTGAGGCCATAAATCTGGGAGAGGATGTATAGCTATTTTTATTTTGGGTAATGTTCTGAGCACTCAATGTCCATAATGATTCCCTTTAAGGAATCATTACCAGGTGCAGAGGTGTGCAGTCTGTAGCATGGAGTCAAGACTTGACATGGTAAGGCAAAGTGGGCTTCCCCCATCAGTCACAGAGTTTCATAAAAGGGACATCTGCAGTTCAAATTTCCAGCAGCTCTGTCTCTGTCTTCTCTATGTCTTGCTCACCCAGGATAGGTTAAATAGATCTGTCAGACTCAGCCTCATATTTCTCATTTGCCTGTCAGTACAGATTTCCATGTTGGTCAGCCTAGGGCCATGGTCAACCATTCATCTCTTCTAGCAAAGTAATTATGAAAGGAGTTTGAAGCCTAGAGAGGAACACAAACTGTCTTTCTCTATTAAGAGTTATAAACCAGTCCTACTGTAACTAGACTTCTCTGTAACTCTCTCAAACAACACAGAAATATTCTTTCCATGAGTGTACTCAGTGTATTGGATACATGAATCTCACCAGCAGCCCACATGACCATGTGGTCTTCCCAAATGCATTGCAGCACTGTGGACTGCTCCTTCATGAAGGCAGTGTGGACTACTGTCACAACAGCTGGTTTATCAGCAGTCTTCCTGGGACAGCAATTGTAAATGGTGATCTTCCAGATGTCACAGGAAAATCTTACATCCGGAAGAGAAATCTCACTATAGTGTACTGTGACAGTACATTTCTGACACAAAAATTGTGATGGTGCTGCCAGCTGCTGGGCTGTTCCACCCACCAGAGGAAGCTGTTTTGAGCCAAAGACAGGCAGTTCTTGCAAGGAGAAAAAAAACCCCAAGCAAACAAATAAAAAACAAAACCAACCACAACCCACAAGTCTCTTTGGGAAGACTTCATAGTCTGCTCAGTTTTAGCTTCTTCCATCTTATAAAGCACATGAGCTCAACTCTGCTGCACACCAGTGCTAACTTGGACTGAACTATGTCTGTATTTTTGGTTCTGTACTAATTCTTAACTTTCTTTTCCTATCTTGGGAAGTGAATGTACTTAAACACTTTTAAAGTGGACGGATTTGAACTTTTTGAATCTCTCACGGGGAGATACTTTTTTTCCTGTCTTTGATAATTTCTGCAACGCATCTCTGAAATGTCTCCAGTCTTTCAACATCCTTCTACATATGTTGCTATTCTGAGGGGGCTGAAGAAAAAGCTGCTCTGCTACCAGATGGAAGAACATATGGGAGAAGGTATCAGTAAGTGTTGTCCAAGTCAAGAGAATTAACACCTCTCGGTGGACAAGGAGAGGTGATGTGGATCTGTACTGCGATATCTGCCAATGGAATAGCAAAAGTGAGTGTCTGTGGAGAGCATTATTTAGGATTTTATTTTCTTTTTTTACCTGTCAAAAATGAAGAAGATGGTAACCCTTATGGAAATAGTGGAGGAGATAAAAAGAATAGCAGTAAGAATGAAGGTGATCAGATAAAGAACTTGCATATATGCATATAGATATTTTTTCCTAAAGCACATCTGAGAGATTTGGTTTCTGCACAAACCTACTTTGCAGAAAATATTTTAGAGGAGTCTTTACAGGATTTGTGAATTTTTTTGGTGAAGACTGGGGCAGTCTCTGTGATGAGAAGACTGGAACATGAGAATGAAATGGAAAATATGCTTGTGAGTACTTAGCAGGTATGAGGAAAGGACAAAATTACTGCAGCCTAGGGATCTAGAAATGTGGACTGAGATCTGCAAGATGCCACTTTGCATTTGTTGGTTCACCAGCTCATGAAACAACTTGTTCCTCCCCTTGCAACGCAGCAGGTATTAACCTCTTTGTGGCTTTCCCAAGGCTAGGAGCACCATCTAGCGGAAAACTGTGCTGGTCCAGCAAATAAACCTGTTCTTACAGAACGACAGGTTTTGTCTTTACATTTGAAGTATATACACTTGCTTTTGTCTCTATCTACAAGCCCAGGAGAGAAGTTTAAGTCCAATATCACAAATCAAATGCATTAGAAAAGTGTTCCTATTCTATCCTTATTCCTGTTGAGCCACTGTTACTATCAGTTTTCGTGGCCATCATAAAAATATAACATTACTTTAGACAGCCCTTTCTTTTTAAGTGCTGTAGATTCTCCATTGCTATACTTAGTATTTGATGTTTTCATGTTCATATTACAGTACTCAGTGTCCTCACAGTTCCCTCAGAGTCATCTTATGTGCCTGTAAATATCTGAACTGTGACAGAAGGGTGCAGAAGAGTCTGGTACAAGGGTAGAGTCTGTATTCCATGAAAAATCAGCACAACAGAAGACCATAATATGAATTGAAAAATACCTATAGAAATAAACAGTTATCCTTTAAATTCCTATGATTTATCTGAGGTAAATTTTGACATTAAAGTCTCAAAGCTACCTCCTAAAATAGGTACTTTCTAACACTTGACGAGAATAATTTTGCACTGAGGGATAAACTATAAATAAGTAGATTAACTGCTTCAGGCTAGAAAAGAGCTGTATGAATGTATGGTAAAGAATATTATAAAGATCCTCTTATTTTTTACTGTTTTCTCATAATGTGGTTAGTAGAGCACTTTCAATGAAGGTGCCAAGTGACCTATTAAAAGTAACAAAGATGAAGTGCCTTTATTCACAATTTCTGAATAGAGTTTAGGATTATTGTTGCAAGATAATATGGAGATCAGAAACAGGTTAAAAAAAATGGGATTAAGCATTCTTTTGGAGGATAAGCCTGATGTGGCTGTCAAACTCAGCAGTTTAGCTGCAGCCCTGGAAATATCCCAGCTGCTGCTAACTGGAAGTTGGTAGGACATATAAGTCTTAAGAGCAGAGGAGTGGCTGGACTGGTACAGGTCATGGGCTAACTAATCCATTATCCTGTCTCCAACAGTGTCCAAAGCCTGTGGCTTGGGAACAATAAAAACAAATCTATAAAATACTTCCCTTTTAAAACTTCCTCAGCTGAGGGTATTCCTTGGATCTGCTGTGGTCTCTTTTGCAGCACTTAGGACCTTTTAAGTGCTCCTGCAGACTCTGTTAGAGGCCCATCACACTTCTTGAAGCTGCAGCCTCTTAGTTGAGGAGTTTCTTGCCTCTCCATCTGCCGTGTGGTGAGCCACTTCCTTTTGTTTGTTTTGAGCGTGGCTGCTACTAAATGAATTTTTTGGCTTTTGCTCCTGTAATAGACAAGACAGGGAACAATCAGTCTCTCTTCCATTCAGGGTATTGCAAAACCACTCACTGTGAGCCTTTGCTGTCCCCACATGTTAGTGGAGAACTGCTCCCAAGCTCTAACTCTCCTTGGTGCACAAGGGCATGATTAAATTCCAGCTGATTCAGGGGGTGTTTTCTTATCTGCAACATAAGGCAGACTGCTCAGGGCTACTGTGGTCCTTTTCTCTCCTCCTCTTCTTCCCTGATCCTGCTCCTGGCTGCAGGCTCCTGCCTCCTTGTATCAACATAAATGCAATGCAAGAGCTGTGCCTGTGTTGGGATGCATGGTATTGGGATGCTTTGAGTTGCATTACTTGCATTTTCAGCTTTGGAAGTGTGGTGCAGGGATCCCTGGGCTAGATTTTCTCATAATGGGCTGAGACGAAAGCAAATGAAGCACAGGTTGCCCAGGGCCATGTCTCAGGTCAGAAACTCTTTAAGACCTGAGAGAACTCTGCAGGTGCTTTGCCTTCTCCCACAGAGCCTGCTGAGTGTGGGGTCCTGGGGAGAGGGCTGGGGGTGCACAGGCTGCCAGAAAGGCAGTGTGTGCCAGTGGCTCAGAGCACGTTCCTGGGGCCAAGTAAAATAAATCTGCCTGTGCAGTGGGCTCGGACATCCCACATTTAAACAAGCAGGGTGATACAACATTTCTCTATTTTGCCATCTCTTTATGAATTGGGTAACTGCTACTATCAAATAAGTTAGGTTTTCACTAACCAAGAAAAGCTTAGAAGACCAAGAAGTTTGCTTGAGATAGCCTGGAAACCTCATCACCTATATTTGTAAAATCCTTTTCTTCTTCTTTTTCTTTTTTTCTTTTGCTTTGCTTCTCTGTTGCTCTTCCAGACTCTTTCTTTCCATAAACTTGCCTTATCTGCAATTTGTTTCCTTCCAGCCTTATGGGTTTGCTTTGCTGTTATATATGCAGCATAAAAGAGTGTGTTAAGGATGGGAAAGTCTATCTTTTGCTGAATTTGGTGTATCCACGTCATTGATGTTGTTGCAGCTGAGTTGGCTGTCTCAGGAATGGAGTAGTGCTATTTGAAACAGCAGCTGCTTTTGTCTGAGCCTCCAACCTTGGAAGTATGAATTGTGCCTGTGGCAGCAAAATTAATGGCTAACATAAAAGGAGAAATAGAAAGCAGGTGGCCTCTTGAAAAAACAGCCAGAGCTGCAGGACCACATTTGTACTACAGAGCACACCATCAGGCATGCATTTTCTTTACCTGAAGTATTTTTTGTAGTCCTTTTCTGTAACCTTACTCCCTGCTTGACCTACAGTCCTCCCAGAGGCCCATCCATCAGCCTGGGGAACTTGATATTAAAGAATAATTAAGATGAATGTGTTCAGACCCCAGTAAAAGGACCCTGAAACCCTGCAATGTTGCACTTGTCTATTCATTTATATTTACTGCTCAGATGCTTTTATTTGTAAAAGCAATTGTGTCATGAACAGCCCTATTCTTGAAAGAATGTGGTTCTCTCATGCAGGGCAACATATAGTTGAAGTCTGCATCTTCCTTTCTAATTACAGTGAGTGATGTCTCATTGTAAATTCATCTCTATGTTTCACTAAACTTGATCAAATACACTAAAAATCCCTTTTTCAGAGAGGAGGTGGAGGCACAGAGATCAGGGGGAGCTATGAATCTGCTTTCTAACATCTCCATTTTTTTAAATGGATCTGCAGTCTGATCCACTACATCAGAGGATCATTCCCTAACAGTGGCATAAAATATGAACCTTGTATTTTTAAAAACCCTGCCTTTTAAGATAGGCAAAGGAAGCAAAGGATTCTTATGTGAGTAAAAGCTGATAGACTGGGCAATCCATCTGAATGGGTGATTAATTCACCTAAGTCTACATTTTGTGATACACACTGATACTACAGAACAAATTATTTGTAACATTTTGTAAGTACTAAAATTAATGTTGTATGAATTTGTCATTTCAACAGAAAAGTTATAGATTTTGTGTATTATAATTTCATCTTGTTAATGTAAAAGAAGGAATTTTGCTTTTGCTGGCCTCTTGGGAAGCAAAAAAATAGTGTATCTAATTATCTGAACACTCAGGAACATAAAAGAATAGCAAGTGATGAAATTACAAATCTGTTGGAACAACTCCATGTTTTCTGATTAAACTCTATTTCTGGTGGCTCTCAGCAATCATGTTCCTCCTATGTTCATAGTAATTGCATGTGTCAAAGCTGAGGCCTTGTGTAAACTGTACCAAATGAGTTACAATTTTAATTTAGAAGGAGATAACTGTATTTGCCCCTGCAGGCAGATTGCATCGGGTCAGAAGTTTAAAAACGAATAAGAAAGAGAGTAGGGAGGAGGCTGGAGGGTCTCCAGGTTAATAATAAGTAGAAAATCTAATAAGGCTTTCATTACAACAGTTGAATTTTAGGGGAGGGAAGGGAAGGAAAAAATGCAATTTGCAAGCATGAAGCCAAACTCTGTTACTTGCATGTTATCCATGTGTATGAGTGCACATTTCTAACTGCATGTGGGTATGTTTGGCATATTTAAGAACTATTTCTACATTTTATAGGTGAAGGCTACTGTGCACTTTATACTAAACTGATGAAAACATTTTGAAAAAAAAACTTTTCAAAAACTTGTAAGCTCCCAAAACCAAGTGTATTTTTGCTATTTAAAAATATCTTCTCAATCTCTATAATTGCATTATCTTTCAGATTGCTTTTGGCCTAAGAAATACAGCAGATAGTTTTCTTAATGCTATGTGGCATTTTTAAAAGGTTAGTGTACTCATGAAGAACAAAATTTTTTAAAATCTAAAATATTCTTTTTCTTTTTTTATTTTGAATTTTAATCAAGGCTATTAAAATATGTTTGAATATGACTATGAAGCTACATTAATTCTGTGTATTTTTGAAAGCAATCACTTTAGCAATGATTAGATAGTGTTAATAATTTTGCTTTGTACTGAGATATGAAGGTTGTTTTTGCCTAATCTTCCACACAGAAGACCAGGCAGACCCAAAGGTTGTTTGAAAAGAATGAGGTGTTACTACTGCTTATAATTGAGGCTTAATTTAATTTGTCTAAAGCCTTGGAAAACTTTCCCTTTATTATTATTATTATTTCCCTTATTATTCCCTGTATTTATTATTTATTATTATTTTCCCTTTATATATCCCTTTTCTCTTAAAACTTGCTTCAAATTTATTCTGTGTTTGTGCATGTTTGATTTTCACCTGAAATAATCCAGTCTTTTCCCAGAGTGATATTACAAGAAGAAGCCTGTTTTGTACCTGTTAACATTTTCTTTTAATTACTTAATTAGGAAGCTGTACTTCCTTTGTGATCCAGTGCAGGACAGAACAGTAGATAGCAGTAGGTTTGGATTAGAGGGGACTATAAAGGTCGTTCAGT
The DNA here is from genome assembly GCA_013397555.1 of Urocynchramus pylzowi. Taxonomy (NCBI): domain Eukaryota; kingdom Metazoa; phylum Chordata; class Aves; order Passeriformes; family Fringillidae; genus Urocynchramus; species Urocynchramus pylzowi. The sequence goes on along the minus strand of VZRH01005451.1, from coordinate 295,240 downwards.
TCCAACCTCCCTGCCATGGGCAGGGACACCTTCCACTACATCAGATTGCTCAGAGATCCATCCAGCCTGACATGAACACTTCCAGGCACGGGGCATCCACAGCTTCTCTGAGTAACCTGTGCCAGTGCCTCACAACCCTCAGAGTAAAGAATTTTTTCTTAATATATAATCTTTAGCCTTTCAGTATAAAGCCATTCCCTCTTGTTCTATCAGTCTGCACCCTTGTAAACACCCTGTCTCCAGCTTTATTGCAGGCCACCTTTAGATACTGAAAGGTTCTATAAGGTGTCCCCAAAGCCTTCCCTTCTCCAGGGTGAATAGCCCCAATTCTCTCAGCCTGACTCCATAACAGTGGTTTTCCAGCCCTCTGATCATCTTCATGACCCTCCTCTGGACTCACTCCAAGAGGTCCATGTCTTTGCTCTGCTAAGGGCCCCAGAGCTGGACTCAGTACTTCAGGTGGGATCCCAGGAGAGTGGAACAGGGGGCAAAATCACCTCCCTTCACCTGCTGGCCATGCTACTTTTGATGCAGCCCAAGATATGGTTAATTTGAATAGTTAATTTGAAGACCATGAGAGATGGGTAATCAGCTACTTCCTCTATTACCATTTTTCAAACTACCCTCCCCTTTAAAATATTCTGCCTGTTTAATAATGGGGATGACAAGTTTTAGCTTTCAACCTTGTTGTTGGTGCACTTTACACTGCTGGTTTCAAAAATCTCTGAATTATTATACTTGTATTAGTATTTTTCCCTCATAGAGATGATTATTCTGTGTAATCGCCTCTCAGTCTTCTATTTGTTGTGTTAAAGTGATTTGGATTCTATATACTTAGAGGCATTTTTTGCAGTTTGTGAGTATTTTTTGAACCTTTGAAGCATCTGCACATGCCCTACAAATGACAATGCAATACTTTCACTGCATTTCTTTGTTTAGAAGGAAGTGTGATCCTTGTGATTCTTCACTATCCATTTTAAGACTATCTTATAAAATGTTTTCTGCTCTCAATTCAGTTTGAGGTCACTTGCTCACAGGTAACAGATCTCCCTGGTCTTTGTCAGCACCAGCACAAACAAGTCAACTTTTTTGCAAGGTCCAGTACTTCCATGCATGCTGAAGATGCATCTCATGGCTGTATTGGACTCACTGCTCTGTGACAGTGTTTGTGCATTCAGAGTTCTGAGCAGGACCATTCAGTCAAGACATGTAATATTTTATTGAGAACCTTAGTACTGAACTCATGTGTTTGGGGTTTGGTGGGTTTATTTTTGTGGGTTTATTTTTTTTTTCTTCTTCCCCCCTCCCCCCATTCTATTTACTTGTATTAATTCCTCTTTTCTTTGTTAGAGTAACACAAATCATCTTCTGCATGTAGGAGCACAGTACGTAAGAAACAGGATCTGCAAGCAGTACAGGACACAGCAACATCATTCTTCTCTCCACAAATGAACTTCATGCATCTTATTTTTTTTGGATAAGGCTGGGAACTTAAGGGGATTGCACACAGTTCCTTTTTTTAAGAAAAAACAGTTCTTCATTATAGTGAGGTCAGGCCTTTCATGTGCTGAATGTGAACCTTCAAAAACATGTCTGATCAGTAATTATTCCAAAATGCTAAAAAAAAATATCCAGAAACTAGTACATATAATTTGGGTTATAGTCTTCATTAGAGTTTTCTGTGACTTGTATATGTCAGCCATGATTACAAATTTGAAAAAGCCCATGGAAAATGGATAACTGAGCACATCTCCCACCGGCATGTTTGCATAAGTATATCGCGACATATTTACTTGTCACGTCTATTTATTTTTTGGTTTTGTGTGTCACTTTTGAGCAGGATGACCTAACAATCCATCAAGAATACCAAAGTCTATAACTTAATAGTTTGAAATTGATTGTGGTACTGATTTAATATTTGAAGAAGGAGGATAAGACAGTAAACAATGTGGGCAGACTCCAGCTCATTTTCAGAGAGAAGCTTTAATGTAGTTTTGTGCCAAAATGAGCCACAGATGTAAATGTGCTCATGCATTTTAGATAAAGGAAAGTATTATTCAAACTGAGGGGAGTAAAATCAATTATAGGTTATATGTTCCTTAGCAAACAGTTCCATCATTTCCAATTCACTCTCCTATAAAATAATTCCCAGGATAACTTCTCACTGGCTAAAGGCAGATGGAAATATTTTAGTCTTTTGACAAACAAAACTAGTTCACAGTAGACTCTCCTGCAGTGTTTTGTAAAGTGCTGGGTTTTGCTAAAGCAGTATTCATTCCACAGAAAAATTCCCACCCTCCAATGTTTAGAGACAAAACCTGTCTTTTTTTGCTCAAAAGAAAAAATGCCTTTAACATGAGAGTCAACATGCATTTATATAATCAGACAGTTTAGTGTGAAGTATTCAAAACCAGAATAACATGACAAATTATAGCTTTGCTGATTCTCTTAGAGTTTCAAAATTACATAATTAAATGTTTATCCTGTTCCATAACAGACCATTTGTGGTCTGCTAGCAAACATATTTCCATTGGATGTTCAACCTTGTGTTTTCTCAGAAATAAAGATTTTTTTAGCATTGGGAGATATTTATTAACAAATGTAAATAAGTGGCTGCAAAAGACCCCCTTTCTGTAGATTTTAGCTTTCATTTATACATGGGAAAAACAATTCATGGAACAGTCACCTGCACAAAACCTTCTTGTATGCAGTCAGTTACTGCTTATTTTGATATTAGTAACTCTGAAAATGAGCATTAGGTTAATATACATGAGATGTGAATTTTGATAAAAGACGTTGGCCTTTAGTGGCCATAGTGACTTTACAAAAGTGACAGAAGTAATTGCAGATTTACATAATCCTTAAAAGAAAGTGGAATCTTTCTCAAAGTAATGCAGTGAGTTCCTTCATCTTGCTTAACCCTGTTTCACTGCATCAGCTGCTACAGTTTGCATGCTGTTAATTGCTGTTAGTGAAACATACTTGATTTCATTTGCTCCTCAGAGCCCTATTCCCTGATACCAAATGATTTTGTGCAAAGTGGAGATCTTGGATGGCTATCAAGAATGAACAAAAAATTATACTGTATCTAATTTCATTGTTGCCTTAAAATATTTGTTGTTTCTTTTAACTTTGAACTTTTATTTGTTTACAGGTTTCTTTTTCTGGAAAACCATTGTAGAATTTCATTATTTGCATGAGTAAAAAGAATTCGATTTTTTTCCCAAAATATCATACAAAATAACATTAAAACACCCTCTCTTTAAAATATTGCAATATTTTGGTGGGTTTTGGTTTGGGTGTTTGGTTTTTTTTTTTTTTTAATGTGTGGGGTTTTGGTTTCGCATGCTTGTTTTGTTTGCTTTTTTAAAAAAAAACTTTTAGAAATATATAATTAACTTTGTACAGTATAATTACATATATTTCTAATGTTTTAAATCACTGTGATATAGCCACAATATGCTATAATATTACCAGCTAAGTATTTAAATGGCTCATTCTTCCAAGGTGCACTTGAGTATTGCTGTTTTGACATAATTTCATTACTGCTAGCTCTGCCATAAAATCTTACTAAAATCATAGAATATGCTGAGTTGGAAGGGACCCATCAGGTTCATCGAGTCCAACTCCTGGCCCTGCACAGGACACCCCAAGAGTCACACCATGTGCCTGAGAGCAGTGTCCAAACACTTCTTGAACTCTGTCAGGTTGGTGCTGTGACCACTCCCCTGGGGAGCCTGTTCCAGTGCCCAGCCACCCTCTGGGTGAAGAACCTTTTCCTGATATCCAAACTACACTTTCCCTGACTCAGTTCCATGCTGTTCCCTCGAGTCCTGTCACTGGTCACAAGAGTGAACAGATCAGCACCTGCCCCTCCCTCCACTTCCCCTTGTGATGGTGTTGATCCTCTTCATACATCCTCCTTTGAGATTTGAGTCCACCAGCAAGGAAAAGTGTTGCTAATTTTCGACCTCTTAGAAATATTGGGCTTTGAGGCTGAGATGGGAGGGACAATAAAGAAGGAAAAAGGCATCAGTGTTTCACTTCCTCAGCAGCAGCTTTTTTTCCTTCAGGCCATCCCTTTGGTGCATACCCAGGGCCACTCTCAAAGCTACCACCCTTCCCCTTGTTGCCTACACCATTTTTCCTGGCTGCTGAAGGAGGAAGCCAAGAAGTCTCTCCTGGCCTTCTGCTTGGGAGAGCTCCAAGCAGCCACATTTGTGATCAGGGCTAAAATGTACATACAAATCCAGAGCTGAAAAACACATTGCCAGTTCAAACACAGCCCTTTTTCTTCTGTCCCACCCTCTGACCCAGCAATGGTCCCCACTGTGTAAATGACCACTCCTTTGCACTGCTGATTGATCTCTAAGCTCCCTGCCCAGTTATAATCTGCCTGTATTTTCCTTCAGAACTGACATGGGAGTATTGAGGAACATTATCCTGGCAGTTGATAATGTTCAGCTGAGAACTGAACATTCAGAGAGTTTATTAAGAAAATGCTTATTATCAACAAGTCCTCATTAGTAATTATGTTTGGACAACCATAATTTAATGACTTTACAACCAGTCTAATGTGAATAATGATTTCTGTAGTGATTTTTTGCTTAAAATTTTGTGCATTACTTAACAGAAATCTTTTGGGACAAAGATTTTATAGCTATACTTAATGCTAGCTATACTTAATGCTACTAATAAAAATACAATAAAATTCAATGCAGATTGAAATTGGACAAAATCAATGTGTTGAATGGCAGTCTAAGGCTAATTTCTCTGTCCTTGTTGTCACAAAAAGTCATCAGTCCTGGAAATTGGATTTGTTCACCCTGGAGGGAGTCACAAAGATATAAAATTTGTGGGTTTGGCATTCTAACTTTTTGTAAGGAAGTACCCACTCAAAATCACACTGCTCTACACACAACACAAGTATGATTTCATCATGTGAGCCAAAGTGAAGACTAATCCACTGTCATGACAAATTTTCACAATGATGTCAAATCCTGTTTCAAAGTGGATTCAGGCCACTCACTTGGATTTACCCTTACCCCCAAGATCAAAATGAACTGACAACCTGGAGTCAATCACAATGTTTGTAACAATGATAAGGATGGCAATAAAAAGGCCTCCTCCTTTTATTTCTTTTTTTGCCTGAGACTTTTCACATACAGATTTCAAAGAGCCTAAAGTTGAAGAAACTGCATTGTTGTGTTTTTCATATCCTCATCATTTTCAAGCCATGGAAAATAAAGACAAGGTTTTATGTACACAAGAACCTCTGTACCCAAAAAATGAACTTTTTTTTCAAATATGAGTTGGTCTAGTAAAGAATGATGATTACATATCTTGCCATTCTAATCTCCTTTGACCATAACAGCAATATAATGTCTGTGTTGAGATAAAACATTATGTCTATAAAGAAAAGTTGTATATCTAGCCTTTGTCTTTCAATAACTGGCATCATTGACAAAAGTGCTCTTTTTCAAAATATATTAGCACCAATTTTCTCATTTTTCAAGGCTTCTCAATGATGTTTCTTTCTGAGAATCACTGAGCCCTACAATGGAGCCCGCTTCCTCATTGCTCTTAATTTTCATTAAATAAATTATGAAAGTCCTCAGGATTTAATGCAACAGATGACAGGGCAATTAGGAAAGATTGAAACATACTATAAAAATTATTTTTGGAATGAACAAATCCTGATATAGCATACAAAGACACTTTCTCTAGAAGTTTTCAACAAAAACCCAAAATCTTTGTGCATGCCATTTATGGCACATACCTCCTCTGTGCAGAGACTATGTCATCTGCATCAATGTTGTCTAATATTTTTACTAACTGTCAAATGTTCAGGATATTTCTTTCAGTCCAATGATGGGATTTCCTTCACTGACACAAATATCCAGAAGAGTGTTCATCTGGAGAGGGAGTTGACTCAACCTAGAGCAACCTTATAAGAGTTTTTTTCTGGTGCAGGCATTGCTCCCTTCTTAGTGGTCTTCATGTGCCTGGGAATACTGCTGCTATTGCAGAATTAGTCCCATGGAATTATAGGTTCTGTGCATTACCCAGATACAGCTATATTTTTCTAACAGTTTTCATTATATGCTTTATTCTCCCTGGGAAGGTTTTGGCACTTTTTTTAGCCTTCTAGAACTGACACCTGACATTGTCTTTTGGGCTCATGGTCCCTCAGACAGCTGGAGGAGGCTGACAAAACATTTATTTTGCTCATAAATCAGTCAGCCATCTCTGTGGCTTTCTTCACTGATGTAGGTTAGACAACTAGTCTGCAAGATGATATCAAGGGGAGAGTTCTCAACCTTTTTAGATTCCTATGACAGCAAAATTAAGAAAAATACTCTTGTTTAAGTCTCAGCCACATTCAATTTAGTAATATTTGGTTATTATCTCTGTCATAATGTTGAATCAGAAAAAGTATCCTGAGAAGCTGATTGTAACTGTCACAGCAAAGACACTCTTCAGCCAGATAGCTAACTTCAATAGCATAATTTTTACCTCAGGGAACGGGTCTTTTTTACAAAAGACATGAGGAGACAGGAGTAGTCTGCTGTCAAATCAATCAAAATTCTAAGTTCAGGTGCAAACTCTTGATTTCTAAATCCTGAGCTGGTGTAGACTGCCTGACAGGTAGCAACACAATAAAGATAAACATAGAAGGTAGGCTTTTAAAGTAAAGTTTGATATTTATGAATTCCTGGTTGTAATTGTTAATTTGAATGTTTGAGTATAGCAGCACAATTAAGATGTATGGGTGCACTGATGTTTCATTATAAAGTCATCAAGGATTATGTTTAGCAGTAGCTCTGCTTCTATTGCCCTTTGTTTGCCTCAGGAAATGGAATCTTATGAACAATTTTAATGAACAAACAAACAAAAAAAAAAGCCAATTTAGTTCAAATGACATTTGTTTTGGGTTCAGTATTTCTGAGGTTAAGTTTTTTAGCCAGGCAGTGGTGTTTATTGCAAGAAAGGATTGATTGGGTCATGTAGGGCATAGAGTACAAATAGCAGTGTCATTCACCAATAGGTACCACAATTTCCTCCAACATGTACTGAACTCCTACTGGTCCTTCCAGCACCAGTGGAAGAGAAACAGGAGAGAGTATCAGAAAAGCACACTTCGTTTTCATTTCTATATCTTAAATAAGCCTTGAGGCTAAGGCTCAAATGAGTGACAGGCTGGCTTATGTTGTTTTAGTGTACAAAAGTGTTTTATCAAATCGGCAGGGCTGTGTGTCAGTTATATGTGACCTCTGCATGGAAAATGTTTACACGACATTATTAACTGTTTTGCTCCAGGGTTTCCTTATGAATCTGCTATATTCCCTGCATTAAGAGCATGGCAACCAAGCTTCCCAGATCTCCAAACAATTGTTTGAAAATACACTCTTACATATACTCAGAGTCTGATCAAGAATTTTTGTTCCGAATTTTGGGGAAAAAAGTTATTATTAAATTTTAATTTGGGATTAACTCTGTTGCTTGATCAAGTTTCAGGCACTGAATACTTTATTACTTGCCAGTTAATTCTCCCCTACTTAACAGTAATAAACAAAGACAGATGATTATCCAATGCAGTGATAGAAACACATCATTTTCCCAGATAAATTCTGTATGGAGTCTACTTTTTCTAGGAAAATAATTTTTCTTTTGAGTCACTTTCTAAGACCCCTTGAGATCCACACATTCCTCCTATTCTTTTACAGCACCACATACACCACCTTTTGAAGTTACATTTTTCTCTCCTTCTTCACTTTCTGTCTTGTGATACTTGTTTTACTTGGGTAAGGTTATTTTTCCAGACCCAGAAATAACAGTTCATGAGTGATCTGTAATCTACACTTCCTTACCTCAGAAAGGACTTGCATTTGGAAGATACTTCTGATCCTTCATATCCATAAATATATGTCTGATCCTTCATACCCCGAAAGAGAAAACAAGGTGTTTCAGGTAGAGTCTTACTGCCTGAGGTGTCGTATTTTTTTAATGAAACACTCTGCAGCCTTGTGGCTGGGTGATAGAACCAAATCTCTTCATCTAGACTGTGGTGCTTTTACCTGTGTCACTTGTTTTAGCCATTAGAGTTTTTTCATGGTCCTGACCCACAGCCCAGTGAAGCTGTATTCCTGCTAACTGTGTGTTGCTCCCCAAGCAACTGAGTGCTCCTCATACTGGCATGTTTTGCTACTTGGCTTGCTCCAGGGCACTGGTTCTTGGGTGGCTCATGCAGAATATACATGCTGGGGTAGGAGCACGCCCATCTCTACCCAGCCACGTAGGCCCATCTGCTGCCAAACATGGAGTGAGGCAATGCCTCTTTGTCAACACTTTATCCACTCTTACAGAAGACCAATTCTCCCCATTCATCCCCACTCGTGCCCACCCAGGAATGAAGAAGGCTTTGATGTAGCTTCCTGTACCCTGAAAACCCTGAATCATTGCAAGGACTCTTCCACACAGCTACATCATCCCTCAGGTTTTTGCTAATCAGAAAGTTAATTAAAAAGTCCCTCCCTTCCCAGACAGACCTAGATGGTCAGCCAGATGGCCACCACACATTAGCACACACACCTACTCACTCAGTCTCCCAACACAGAACAAATGCCCAAGCACTGCCAAAATTCTTGCAGTTGTGAGACCACAAACTCATGCATACAGAGCACAGATGCATGCTGAGAACTTCTACACTGCTGATGAACTTTGGTGCTTTCTTTTTGTCTTACCAAACTGAACTCAGACGTGGCAGAGATATGAAGTACAAAAAGAATTTCCTAGTTTGCATTCCCCAGGGAAATGCAGGTTGCCAGGGTAAATCAATAAATTCACATGCCAAAATGATTAGAAGTATAGTTCTGGCTTGCTGTGCATAAGTTGGAAAATGCCCAGTTTACAGTTACTGTTTAGTTTTCTTTTCAGCTCTCTTGCACTTCTGACCTGTATAGTACATGACATGGAAGTCACTCAGGAGATGTTGCACATGCTCACATATAGCAAATCTGGTTTATTTGTCTCTGGGATGACTCATCACTATTGCCTTATTCTTTGGTACAGAGTCTCTGTCACAACCCCTCTGATTTGTACATTTAAAAAAAAATTGATTATTTGTTACTTGTTGAAGCAGCACTTGTTGAAGCAGCACTTGTCATTACAGATATGCTCACATACTAAGTAACAGTGGAATTTCCTCCCAATGAATTCTTGGTTGTTGGAAGACCAATATGTCAGCTTAACCACTGGTTTAAGGCAGGCAGATACATTGTGGATTTAAAGCCCCCATGTCAGTGGCCACGTTAAGTCAGATGGCAAGCAGTCAGCAGGCTGATATGAGCTAAAGACTTAACCTTTTAACAGCAATAATGATGAGTGGAAAGGCTTATCTAAGTCTGGCACTGAGCAAGAAATTGGAAGCTGAACAGGAGATATCTGCAGATAAGTCATCTGATATATGAAAGAATTTAGTGTGCTGAACATGTGGTCTACTAAGTGGTCTAGACATGTGGTCTACTTTAGTGGTCTACTAAGGAGTTAGAAAAGCATCCTGATGCTATGCTTGGTGCAAAACCAAGCAACATTTTGATCTGATTGGAAAAAAATGTGTATGGCACTGAGCAGTTCCATGGAGATGTGCTTCTTCAGGAGTTTCTGCAGGCTGGCCAGGTCTGCCAGAGAGGTTTCTTGTCCTGCTTCTGGCACCTTGGACTTTCACTGAGGCAGATTAATTTTGCTGAAGCAAGACTCTGGTGAGCTCATAGGACTGCTGGAGGAGGAGGTCCAAGGTCGGAAATGTTGCTTTCAGTCCTCCTTGAATCCAGCCTTGGGAATATTTATGTTCCAGAGAAGATAGGTCTTATTTATAAAAATGTCAGCTAACAGTGAGGTGTCACTGAGAGATGAGGACCACATTGCTTCTCAGAGCATTTGTTGTTTGGCTTGTGTGGCTGCTGTATGGGGCAGTTTGGGGCAGCCTGTGCTTCCCATGGTGGTTCTGTCAAACAAGGAGGGGAGATGGCTCCTGCCCTGAGGGCAGAGAGCCAGAGCAGGTGGACAGAGGGGCAGGGTGAGGCAGGAAGCAGGGTGGAGAGAGGGATCTTCCCTACAATGCTTCAGGGAACAAGAGACCTGTTTAAATATTTGTGAATTTACGTCATTCACTTAATAAGATTTCTCTACCTGACAAGTTACTCTGCACTTATATGCTGAGTTCTAATAAATCCTGCTTTAAAGCTGGAGGCAGATGGTATCTTCTGGTTTGCTGCCTTCAGAGCTATGTGGAGCAGTTCTACCTCAAGGCTTTGGTTGATTCAGTCCCACCATCAGTACTGAGCATGGCAAACAACCTCAGATTGCACTGGGTGAAACTGCAAAGCAACACTGCCCATCTGGGTAGTGAATGAAAACAGCTTGGGACCTGCAAAGAAAAGGATTTGCACATGGAACAAGGAAATGCTAAGTGCTTGCCCATTTGTTACATTGAAAATAGAAAGTCCCAGTCTGGCAGTCCCTACACTGTCTGCAGGGTGTTTTCTAACTTTCAGAGGTTCAGGTGCCTTCTCAGCAAGTACAAGTGTCATTGTGGCTGATGATGCAACATCTATGGCAAATATTAGTGCTTCAGTTTCTTTAATTATCGCCTGACTCTACAGCCAGTAGATAGGAATGGCTGCTGTGATCTCGTCAGCCAGCAGTGAAGAAAAATATTTTAACTGAGATGTTCCAGCTTTGGCAGGCAAGTGAACTCAAAAGCAAGCCTGGAGATTGGTGTAACTGCCAACAGTTTGCATCCTGCTGGATTCACACAAGGGGATGAAGTATCTCCAAACAAGGACAGTAACCTTGGTTTGACAAGGAAATGAACTGAGTGCTACAGAGAATGTGTCCATTTCTCTGCTCTAGCAACCAACACCTAAAATTCCATGCAGTGACATTCAGTAATGCAAGCAGTCATTGTCTCTGGATACTGAGAGTTAAATACCTTCAGCAGAGCACCTCGAGCAGTTTTATTTCAGGGGCATGTCTATATAGCAGAAAAAAAATTGTGTCAAAGCATAGAGATGATCCATTTTCTCTCTGCTGGTTGTCACAAATCTGAGAGAAGAGCTAACCTGCCTGTAGGTCATAGCAGCTGCAAGTAGCCCTGAATGGATGCAAGAAATAATTTTAAAGTATTGGTTTTGAAAATATTAATGGCTGCAATTTACTGGTTTTTAAACAACTGTTTCCTGCTTTTCCTCTGATGAATTTTTAGAGACAGAGGAAATTATCTTAAAACTCCATCTTTTTCCCTCTGTGTCAGGGTGACATCCAAAAAATGTCCTTGCAGGTAGATGCCCAAAGAAGAAAAAGGTTGTTTTGCAACCTGTATGCAGCTGGATTTATTCAACCACAAGCACCTTCCCAGCACTGTTGGTAACTAAACAGCATGTTGGATAATGGTTTCTTTAAAAAATTTTAGATCCATGCCAGTGTATGGTCCAGGGAACAACAGCTCCTTAAGTTCTAGTTGGAACTTCTCAAACTGTGATTGTATAAATGGAGCGTAAATAATAACATTTATTAATGTGATTATTAAAGAATACATTTATTCTGACAGAATAATTACTCTTAAAAGAATTTAAACATCTGCTTCAGTAAGTTACAAGCCTCTCACAACCCTTATTCTGATGTCAGTACCATTCCTCACCTACAAGTACTGACATTGCACCTAAATAAAAGAAATCTGAAATGGTAACTAAGAAATTAATGAGGGGAAGATTTCTTTAAAATCCTTTTCTCATTCAAACCATTCAGTCTTTTGTCAATACTACCAGAAAAATCCCCAAAGCAAGACCAATCCCCAAACACTGGTGCAGAAACAGAACTATAAAATATTGTGTTTGCTGCAATCAAGGGAATTGCCCAAGTCTGTGCTGCTTCTGCTTTATATCTTCTTCCTCTGGAAATCCCCTCCTTGGCAATTACAGAATCACGGAATCATCAGGGTTGGAAGAGATCTTCAAGATCATCTAGTCTAGCTCCCAGCATAGCAGCACCATAAATTTTATCCCCAATGCCACATCCAGATGCCTTTTAGATACTTCCCAAGACAATGATTCCACCAACTTCCTGGGCAATCTAGTCCAATGCCTTACCACTCTGTCCACAAAAGGTTTTTTTAACATCTAATCTGAACCACTGCTGGTGAAACTTAATGCCATTTTCTCTCATCTTTCCTCTTGAGACATGGCAGAAGAGCCTGTCCCCCAGCTCACTACAACCTCCTTTCAGGTAGTTAGAGAGGGCAATGAGGTCCCCCCTGATCCTCCTTTTCTCCAGACTAATCCTGGCTCCCTCAGCTAAGTTCCCTCATAAGACATGTTTTCCAGACCCTTCACCCTCTCAATTGCCCTTCTCTGAACACAGTTCAGCATCTCAGGGTCCTTTTTGAAGTCAGGGGCCAAAAGTGGACACTGTACTCAAGGTGTGGCCTCATTAGTGCTGAATACAGGGGCAAAATCTCTCCCCTAAGTCCTGCTGGCCCCACTACTCTTGATACAGGCCAGGATGCCTTTGGCTTTCTTGGCTACCCATCTGGCTCACATCCAGCTGGCTGTTAACCAGCACCCCCAAGTCCCTTTCTGCTGATCAGTTCTCAAGCCACTCTTCCTGCAGCCTGTAGCCCTGCAAGGGGTGGTTGTGACCAAAGTGCAGGGCCTGGCATTTTGCCTCATTGAACCTCATGCCATTTTCCTCAGCCCATCCATAGCTTGTTAAGATCTGTCTGCAGAGACCTTCTACCTTCAGGCAGATCAACACTCCCACCCAACTTTGCTTCATCCGTGAACTTCCTCAATTGCCCTGTCCAAATAATCCATAAAGGTATTAAACAGATGTTTGCCTTAGGTGAGGACTCCCTCATGCAAACATGCCATACACACAGGCTTTATGTGTATTGAAGTCCCTTGCATCCTCTGTCCACCTTCGAATGCATTGGTTGGTTTCTGCTGAAAAGTTTCAGTATGGCCCTGGAGTAACTTCTGCAGCTTTTCCTTTGGTCCTGCAGTGCTCTTAAAACAACTTTCTTTTTTTTTATGTGCATCACAGAGACATATAGAATGCTATTGTGTGTCACACACAACCTGTTTTATTTCCTTGTGACGCTCAACACATGAATTAAGCATTCACAGAAACACCCAGCAGGAATGGAAATGTCAGTAACAATGTAAGTGGTGACAATAATGCTCTTTCAGCAATCATTTAGCTTTTTGGAACGCAAGCCTTTGACCCTTCTTATTTTTTGGTCAGTACCCCTACATCTGATTTAGTCACAGGATCCAAGGAAAGAGATGAATATATATTCCTCTTTAGAGACTTTTTTGTGCCTTGGCTTTCTGTGCTGGGTCAATCCCCAGGGTTGGGTCACAACACCTGCCATAAGAGGATAGCTGAGGGCCATGTGATGTGCCAAGTACAGAGGGAGCAAAGGGAACAGGGCGTAGGCATCTACCTGAAGGACTTTGGCAGTTCTCATCTGTGTTTACATTTTTGTTGCTTTGTATGAAGAAACACCCAGTTGTTACTGGAAGCAGCGAGAGAGGTTTCCTTTTCTATGAACATCAGTTGTTGTAGTTGAACCGGATTTTGTAATCTGCAGGTGTTAAAATCTACCATATTTTTCTGAATTATTGTTGACAAAGCCACAAATTAGTGACACAAGCTATTTTTCCTGAAAGAAAATACCTGACCAGTATAGAGACTCATGGTACAACAGCAGAAGAAATCTCTGTTAATATATGTAGCAATAATATGCAAATAATCATATGCAAATACATGTCTGGGTTTCCTATCCTAATTCCAAGAGATACTGTACTATCAATACCGAAGAGAGGTTGTCACCTCCAGTAACATGCTGAACTCTACATCTGTTTTAAATAGAAAATTTAGGGAAGATACCTGCACCTGAGTTGGTTTCAAGCACTCCTTTTTCTATTTTCTCTTTAACTTTACTACTTATTCCATCTCTGTTAAAAGCATCAGATACTCATAAACGGAAGGACCAGCCAAAATATGCAGATGGTAATTCACACTTTTAATGTTTGAAGTGTACTGTATAGGCAGTATTAGTTGTCTGACCCCCTTCTTGTGGAAAACTCCTGCATTTAGCACCTTGCCATCTTTTTGGGATTCTGTTAATACTTTCCCTCAGCCCAGCTGGGCTTGGTAGCCTTCCCCTGTGGGAGTCCCTGCTGGACTCTGTCTCAGCACTCAGCCCAATTTGCCCTGCTTGGTTTCACAGCCTTTTTGTTGTATAATCCCAAATCTGAGAGTAGGTGTATTGAGCCCTTATGAATGGATGCTGGCTGTTTGCATTGTCAGACACAAGCAGAGACCTATAAAAACTGTGGCTCAGACCACACCAGACTCAAAGGTGTTGGTTTGAGTTAGGCTGCAGAATGGTTCATGGGATTGTGTGTGGTGTGGTTATACAGGGACTAGAATAGTTTTCCCTGGCCTGATGAGCCTGGTGGTGCTAAAGGTGCCTGAGCATTGTGAAGTATTCCCTAGAGCTCTAGCTTGTTAAACAGGGCATCTTTTTGCCATTTGTACAGGCAAGTTAGCAGAGCAAAGATTATAAAGGAAGTGAAAAGTGCTGGATTAAAAATCAGTTACAGGAAATGCAAAATGCAGTTGTGATTTATCATTCAAAATCTCAAGCCATAAATCAGCTCAGTGACCCTTAAATGAATGCAGTAGCAAAGAGGCGTGACTTATAAATCAGGTTTGGACTTCATACATCAACTAGGCAGGACGTAAATCCATTGTTTGACAAGGTATGTCAACAATTCAAGACATAAATACCATGGTAAGTATTTTCTGACAAAGGTCATCCTGGTTGTAGCCAGTGCTCAGTAAGAACAAGGGGGGAAAAGAGCAGATGGTACTCCTGCATTTGCTGTACAGAAGAGGCTGAGGGAAGAGCTGGTTTTGCCACCAGGAGGAGAAGGCAGCACAGCCACCTCTGTGGGGAATGCCAGCCTTGCACAGCAGAGATCAACACACAGATCTCTTTGCTGGCCCTGATCCTGCTTTGCTGGGAGATACAAGCTGTGCATGTGCAGTGCTGAGCTGAGCTAATTCGCTTCTGTGCTTGAATGTGGCCGGGGATTTCAGGTTTGTATTTTTGCAGAGAGCTCTGCTGTTCTACATAGGTGTGCTGGCTCCCTCCCAGCCAGATGGGTATCTCTGACAATGCTCTGTGCTGTGCTGTGTACACATGCCCTCTGCCAGCTACATATCCATTACAAGTTCTTGTGGAAATGCCAGGACAACTTAACACTCTGGGTAAATAAATCATGACCAAATGACAGAGCCCAGCATGACTGAGCTGGGAAGCAGGGCTGGATCTGGGTGACTGGGCAGGATGTGGTTCCTCTGGAGTGCAGGGCTAATCTCTTGCTGTAACTGAACACTGTGACTTTTTCTGTTATCTTAGATTTATTAGGCATAAGGCTGTTTACTGCAGTTACCAAAGAAACAATTATTCACTACCATACTTAGCTGCTCTGGAGTGACTTGATGCATTATGAATTCACTTAAAATGTGCCTCATCCAAATGCTTTTTGAGCACTTCCAGTCATGGGGATTTAACCACTTCACTGGGCAGCCTGCTTCAGTGCTCGACAAGTCTTTCAGTCAAGAAATTTTCCTAATATGCAATCTAAACCTCCCCTGATGTAACTTGAGTTCCTTTTGTCTTGTCCTGTTGCTTACCTTGGAGAAGAGACCGATGTGGCCAGATGATAAGATTTTCCCTGATCTCAAACAAAGTAAGGAAACTGTCAGGGACATGAGAGCACAGCCAGCCCTGACTGTCCCTGCTCAGCCCCCTGCAGCAATCCCAGCCTACCCAGGGCCCAGGCCAGACTCCAGCTCCCCACAGCCCCGCCCTGGCCCAGGGCAGTGAATTACAGGAAAAAAAGCATTGGTACCAATACCTATGAGCCCCCCTATTAAAACAATAAAATGAGTTACAAACAGCAAAGATTTCTCAGAAAGAATTTGTGGCAATTTGCTAAATTTTTTCAGCAAGATGACAAATCTCTTGCACAGATGAGCAGCAGCTGGCGGCATTGGTTGCTGCCTGATGTCATACACTGACAGCTGAGATAGGGAAGCGCATTCTGGACAAACTGCAGTTTGGAAATTCTTTGGAAGAGTATGCTCAAAGATTTTTTACAACTGATAGCACTGTCAAAACAGACAGGGTTCACTTCATGTCTACAACTGCTCAGTATTTTTACAAGTGACCTAGAGTGTGGGATAAAGAATATGTCTGTGGGCATGGAAGAAGGCATGATGAGGAGAGGACTATGAAGGCAGGCACAGTTTGAAATCATAAGGGCAATGAAAAACTAAAGAAAGAAACTGGAAATGATCATAGGTCTGGAAAAAGTCCTCAGTGAAGGAAATTTGAACAAAGAGGGGTTGCCTGAAGCAGAGAATGTTGCATTAAAAATGGCCAGCAGCTGTTAAATAAGATAAAGGTGTCTACAGGGAAGATAGCAGATGCATGGAGGACTGCAGAAGAATCAGCATTCCAATTGCCCATCAGTAGACTCAGCTGAGACACCAGAAGAAGTTTCTGTGCTCTAAGGATGGTGAAAGTGTGGAAGAGATTCTCCCAGTGTGCCAGTAAATCTCCCTCTTGGGAAGTATTTAAATTCAGGCTATGCAAGCTCTATGAGGGGGACACAGACATCCCTAATTTTGGTTTGGGAATGGGGAACATGCTAGAAGGCAATTTGAAAAACTTGCCAGTGCTGAGTTTTATGATCTTGCCAAGCAATCTGGATTACTGGGCAACTGGCTGGTCCTCAGTATCACCTATCACACTGCCAAGCTGTCACCACAGTTTTGTCATTGTTGATTTTCTTTTTTAAGCATATGACTATGATAATTAGTATCAGACTTAGCAGTGATTCTTCTTTCATTTTACTGGGAAAACAGTATATGTTTTACTATTTTCCCATTAATGACTGCTGAGGTCTAATGATAATTAGTCATTGTACAAAGTAGTCATTGCTGCTGTGCATTTCAGCTCTGTGAGACAGCCATGTGAAGAAGGTGCTAGTGTGGTTGAAGTCTGGTTCAATGCTAGCATAGGTAGCATAAAAGGAGTGTGCACGTTCCATGATGAAGCTAAACCTTTTGTTGTTGAACAACTGAAAATCTGGACTACTGTCTCATGAAAAAGGAACTGTTTTATCCATATTATAAAGTACATTAGCCTAGAGCAATTATAACTTCTGGATGTATATTTTTAGATTTCTCAAAATATTAGGGGATGCAATGGATTAAGCCTCAAAATGCTCTTCTGAAGTGTGTGATCAAATACTCTTGTTCTTAGCTTTTCAAACATGAAAGCTTAAGGCAATATAAGACTAGCACAGACCTTGAAATCACAGGTTCCTGATAGAGCTTTGCTCCTATTATCTGTGTCCTGCTTTTTTCCTTATATTAATTATGTAGTTAGAAGGGTAAAATAAAACCAAGTAAAAGGGAACACACACACACACACACACACACAGAGTGACACTAGTCTGACTCTGCGGGACAATGAATTATCTCACAAAAAAAAAAAAAAAAAAAGGTTATACTAGAAAACCCCCAAACTGGAATTTTGTTCTGTTAAAATAAATATTCTTTTATGTTCTAATGCTTGTGCAGTTTCTTTCTGTATGATCAGTATTTAAAAAGCCAATTGCAATCTAAGGTGTGTCTAGGAGACTCTTGTACACTGGTGATATCTTCAGAAGATGGTCATAGAGCTCTAAATCCCCAGGTACAACAAGGTGCAGATGGGTCACTGCAGCTATTTTCTTCCCACAGGCAGGAAGCTTTCTTTAGTGCCTTCAGTGGGGAGTTGCTCCCAGGAGAGGTGGCAGCTCTGAGATCATGGGCACAGAGATCTGCCAGCTGCTCTGTGCTGCCCTGTCTGTGTCCCAGCACGCTCCTGCCGAGCTGGGTGCTGCTCACAGGGGCTAACCACTGCTTCTGCTCTCCTGCTTTCTCTATGCACAAATGCTTCAAACCAACACCTGGCAGTTTTATATACTTTGTAGAACTGTGTCTTTTATTTTCTGTTTCCTGAGAGGATGGAATGGACAATGACACCAGTAAGAAGGGAGATGGACTGACCATTGCAGAGCTGTGTTTGTAACTGCAGAGATAAGATTGGTTCATCATTGCATACTTATAATCCCTATCCTGAATCTTGTTGTTTGGGAGCTTTTGTTTTTATATTCAGGACATTTCATTTTGAACTTAATCCACTTTCTGAGCATGACATATCTTAGTTACAGGTCAGCACTTGGCTTTTCTAATGCTATCATGTTAGTCAAGTGACCATTGTTGTTTAATATCACCCAGCACTTTGAGTTGTCAATGTCCCGAATATGATAACCTGCTTCCTTTTTCCTGCAACATGTCACCCTCTAGCATTCCAGCTGCATTACACACTGCCTTCAGGAATACAAAGTTAGGGCACCAGGCTCCCCTATCATTAAACAAGGGGACCGTCTCGTGTCCTTGAACACTCAGGGTCCAGCAAGAGGAGTTAATAAACACTCATTTGAATAAAAGCTTTCAGTTGGTTAAATTTATAAAAAATACAGTCTCTTGAATTATCTTACTTGTCTCTTTAATTAATTTGTGATTTTAAAAACCTACATATTTAATAGAAACTGTGATTTCTACTGAAATATTATTTACTTAGTGCTTACATCTTACCTCTGTATTTATTGCAAGTCCTCAGCCAGCTCCTGGTTGGTCAATGCACTGGACTTGGATTCTAAGGCTCACCTCATATTACCAAAGCAATCAGGATTCAGGTCATATAAAGTAATCCACTGGAAATAGAATAATTAGTTATTCAGTGTGGATTTATATTTTAAAATTGTTTATTTGAAACAACAATAAAAGATAAGAGAAACCAGAATGGAAACTATTTTCTGAAATAAAAATTTCATCCATTTGCTGAAGTGAGACTCATAGTTTTCCTTGTACCTTTTCCAGTCCAATTTTAAAAATCCCAAGGGATATTAAGTAACAAATTAGACATGAGCTTCCAATATGTTGTGCCTGTGAAAGAAAGGTCAATGTGGTTTTGGGTTGCATCCACCAGGCACCCTATCATCCTGTATTGGAGCAGGAAGCTAATAATCTTTCTTTATGTGGTTTTAGGATGCAAAGCATGCTCTTGCAATGCTGTGTTCAGTTATGGGCATCTTATTACCAGAAAGATATTGACAGATCATAAAAGCACAAGGGCTCAGGTCATTTTCATTTGTCACACAGTGTGACATTCCACCCTTCTCCTTCTCCCAAGAGGAAAAAAAAGCATAACAAAATATGACTCGAGAAATATTCTGATTTATTTATTAGTAAGTTATGGTAATAAATGCATTGTTCTGATATTATATTATGCAAGTTTAAGTGACCTGCCAGTCTTGTGAGAACAATTCTGAATCCTTGCCATGTATAAAAAATGCAGAATACTGTGCTTGAAGGTCCAAACGAGAAGTCTAAGATGTTATTGCTATATATTTCCTGCACCAGAATGGTAAAACAATTTAGATGTCCACACAGAGATTCAAAAGTTGTTGGCATCTAGAAGCCTTTCCAGGATTCCAGGAAGTCTTGGCACGCCCTTTAAAATGTGAAGAGATTTTTCCATTCTTATCACAGGAATTACTATTATTTAAAACATTTAGAAACCTGTAAGCATTCTTAAGCTAATCACACTTGTCTCCTTTGTAGAGTATTATTAAAGTTTCTGAATTAGTAATGTATTACAATCTTTTGTGATTATATGGATATTTTAATTTTGTTTCATAACTCAATGCCCAAAGAAATAATTTCTCATTTTTTAAATTATGGAGCAGATAGTTCAGTAGGGGTTTTCTCATTAATTTTCTTTGAAAAGCTTGTGCAATTCTTTGGAGTTTCTTCAGCTTCTCACTGAAGGAGGAACAGATTTCCAAAGGCAGCACCATTTTTTGGGCTTTATTCTGAATTTGAAAAATACTCTTTTTGAATCTCTGATTCATGGGGCTTCAGATATGCTTTCAATTATGTCATAAGAAGAATGAATACATTAAATATTTATTCATGTCTCAAGGGACACTGTCACCTGGAAAAGGATACAATCCTGGCCAGAGTGGGGAGTCCTTTGGCACTATGATCCCAGTCACACCACAGGCAGCTGGAGCCTGGGGGCAGCAGCCACCGGTGCTGCCGGGCTCAGGCAGCCCCTTACCCTTGGAAATAAATCTAGGGCTTTATAAATAAACATGGCTTGAGTTGCTTGTGATCTTTATTTGACTTGTATAACATCCCCTGTTGCATATAACATGCAATACCTGAGGTAAGGCATGATCTATAAGTAGATTATGATATCCATCCTTACATAATAATATTCACAGAGCTGTATGCACACCTACAGTGCATAAGATGGATAGAGTATGTTTTGTGTGCACCAGGAAAAGCTACTGGGGGAATGAAAACCTGTGACTCCTGTTGTGTGGCTCAGGCCTGGTAAACATCACAGTTTGATTAGTTGGTCAGATATCTGATTTCTGAGTGACTGTGGTTACAGTGTCTGGCACTGAAGCTGTCTGAGGAGAACACTGCAGCAACTCCTGCTCTTCGAAAAAAAAACGAAGTTATAAAAGTGGGGTCCTGAAATACAGATGCACAAGGCCTGGAAACATTGTGGAAAGGCAGAAAGTGCACTTTGGGTCCTCTATTCTGGAATGAAATTCTTCCTTATATCTCAAAGCAACCATTTCCTTTACAAAATCTGTAGTTGGTAATTATAATACTGTCAGGACTTTGGAAAACTGCTCAAAGCCTAACCTGGCATTTGCATATTATTTTTCAGTCACATTTACTACCCCAGGGAGACACATTTTACATTATGATTCTGTTTACTGTGAGGGTGGTAAGCCATTGAAACAGCTTCTCCAGAGGACCTGTGGATGCCCCAGCCCTAAAAACATTTAAGGCCAGGGTTCATGGGACTTGGAGCAAACTGGTCTACTGAAAGGTGTCCAAGCTCCTGGCAGGAGGGTTGGAACTTTGAGGTTCCTCCCAACTCAAGCCTTTCTATGATCCTATCCTGAGCTCATTCTTCCTTGGAAACAGCGCAACACCATATTTGTGCTAATTTCTACTTAAAACCTCATAGATTTCAGTTTCTCCAATCTGGACATTTTATTAAAGTCTGAATGGACTTGTAAAGAAAAAAACATCTGGCACTTCTGCTGGCTTTTAATTTTTGTTCTATATAGACACTTGTTCTGGTTTCAAGGACAATGTGTTTGGTTTCAAGGGTAGCCAAAAGATATAAAAAAATCTTTAAACTTCTTGACTACAATAATCAGCCTGGAGGACAAGGAAGTAAAAAAGGAGAAGAGAAAAAAGTAGAAAGTTGTGTCCTCCTTAGGTTGCTCCTCTGAGGAGAAAAAAACCAAAGGTGTGATTATTAATTGTTTTGAATAGATAGAATAGACTCCCAAAGCACAAAGGTGCCTGCAGTACTGAATACATAACCCAGACTGGTGTCCCAAACAGAGACACTGTCATGTCATAAGCCCATCCTACAAAATACATCACAGAGAACACTTACTGCAAGTAAGGTATAACTGGTATAATACAGACAAAATGCTGTGAGTATGAGAGCAAGTAAGTCCAAATTGTAAGTAGCAGCTGTTAAACCGATGGAGTGAATGTTTATAACAATTTTCTTTTAACACACTGGTTGGATCTGTCCTTATCTCAACCCTTCAGGCCCCACATTGGATGCCAAAAATAACTGTCATGGTTTTAAACCCAACTGGAGACAAAACACCACACAGCCACTGGCTTAACCCACCCTTTCTTCACCCCCAACCCCAGTGGCATGGGGAGGAAAATTGAAGTAAAACTTGTATGTTGAGATAAGAACAGTTTAATAATTGAAAGTAAAGTAAATTGGGTCAGTTCAGGTCACCTGTCCCAGCTATGCTCCCTCACAGATCGGGTTGTTTGTTTTTTGGGTTTTTTGTTGTTGTTGTTGTTGTTGTTTTAATTTACCTCCTCACTGGCATGAGACAAGGAAAAAAGTCCTTGCCTTAGGACAAACATGACTTAGCAAAAAACATCAGTGTGGTTTCAACAGCATTCTCATTCCAAACCCCCCAAATAGCACTGTAACAGCTACTGAGAAGAAATTAAATCCACCTTAGCTGAAAAGAGGAAACTTCAAAGTGCCATGGAACTGGGGAATTCCCACAGTAGCTGGCACATGTAGGCCGCGCGGTACCTGAGGCACGGCGGTGCCAGCAGCCTCTCCCTGTCTGACAACATGGCTCCGGCCACTTGGTGCCAGCCAAGGACGCTGTCGAGTCTTTCTTGAACCATGTGCTGCTTAGCCATGCACAAATCTCAGTGCCCTTCTCCTCTTCTGCAGACTTTTCTACCCCCATTCCTCAGCACTGTGAAAAACGAGACTCTGTCCTGCAGCGGGAGCGTCTTGGGAGCAGAAATTCCACAGCTCTCTGTTTATTGAAAAGGCAATGCTAGCAAACGAGGACATGCATCGCTTCTGAAATGTCACCCTGCTTGGCAAACTTCGGCTTCCCTTTCCTGCTCTCTCCCTTGGAAGCATGTGGAAGGATGCACTGCTGCTGGCCAACAAATGGTGGAGCTCTTGCTTTGAGAAATGGGGATGATGATTTCTCTGCTCCCAACCCGATGCAGGAAGAGGAGCTGGCAAGGCACGTATCTGTGTTAAACTGCAGGACTGCTGAAGGACCAGTTTTGTCTCTTAGACAGATGCCAGTGGAGAACAGAAATGCATTATAGCTAAAAAGACTAATTTTTTTTTTTTTTTTTTTTTTTTTTTTTTTTTTTTTTTTTTTAAGGAGCAGCTATCTTGGAGATGGTGGTTAAAGGATGCTCCTGATTCAACAATCTTCATTTCCTGAAAGAAGCATAAACTAAGAGTTAAATGTAGCTCATTTGACATTTTTTATTTAAGAATTCTGTTTATGTGTGGCAATTCAAATTTTAATTTTTTAAAGACAAAAAAGTCTGTTTTATATTTTAGTATGAATTTCTAGAAGGTAAAGAAAAATAGGCTGTAGATTTTCTAATGCACTTTTTATTATATTTTCAACACAACAATTTAGATCACTCACTAGAACTTTACAAAACTGTGTCAGAAAAAAAAAATGTACAAATAATAACTTTCATAGGAGACTTCCATCATTCAAACCAGACTTTTTAGGTTTCCTAGAATTACTTTTTGTACAAATCCTTATTTGGATACTTTTCATAGATATATTCCTAAGAAAGATAATGGTTTTTTTTTCTTTATTTCAAATGACACACAATCACTGGGCTAAAAGAGTTAAAAAATAATTTGTCCCACACAGACAGGTGTTTTGGAACATAGGCAATAAAGTTTTATGTGACTGCTAGAGATGTTTTTTTAACCTTTAAACGTAATATTGCTAATACATATATTTGTGGGAAATACGTGTGTGTGCTCAGCTTTACATATATAACCAGTTACATCTTCCTGGTGTAGGAAAATATCCCAGATCAGCCTTTGCCCCCTGTCATTGCAATACATACATAAAAGCATGGGGCTGTGTTACACTGTCAGTGTCACAGCCCAAGTACTGTTTTGTTCCACCCCAGCTACTGACAGTCTTATAGATTTGGGACCAAAATATCCTTCATATGCCTGTAAGTGATGCTTGGGATATAAAACCAGCATGTAATAGTTAGTAAGACACTAATTACGTGGCAGATTAACTAGAATATCCTGGCCTTTGTGTTGCATAATGTGCTTGATAAATTGACTGCAAATTGTTCTGCAGAGCAGAAACCCAAAACAAAATAGAAACTGGACACACCCTCAAATCCAGCCTTCCAGCTTGCAAGAAAACTCCAAACAACATAAAGTATTTCCGCACAATTTGGTTTGGAGCAGCTATACAGAAGCTGGATAGCCAGGAAAGCTTTTGCTCTCCATTTCTTCCTCTTCTATTCTGTTTTTCTTCAGGACAGAGTGACTGCTTGTTGTCAAATAATGCCTTCCTCCATTATTTCTCATCAAGAGCAATGGAGAGGGTGTTAGCACTGTGTCTTCTCAGACCCTAAAGGATCTACCAATACAGCTTGCTGAAAAGCCATTCTATTTGAAGGAGCATTTAATTTGTGCTTTAGTCTTACTGCAGGCCGTGAGCACAGGTGTGGGGATTTTTTAAAGGCTCATTTTTAAAGGGGCTGCAGGGTTCACAGCACTGCAGTCTTTGCCAGTCAGATAACAGTTTGCACACAGTGTATACCCCTGGAAGTGACTGCCTGGGTGATTTAGCCTGAGTGCTGTTCTGAAGGTGACTGGAATAGATATACTTGTTTGGGCCTGTAATTGACTTGCCACAAAACAGTTTTTATCAATCAATGCACTTTAATTGTTACTTTTGTGACTGTTTCCTGAAGCAAAGGGGGAAAAAACATTCCATAAATGTCATGACAGGATTTAAAAAAAATGATCGGATGTTGCCAGCAAGCTGGGTGGGCAAATGTAGAACTTGAAAATTAGTGCTACATCCTTTCTAAAAAAACTGGGTAGATTCAGAATGATACTGCCACTCTTAAACTGAACTTGTGACAAAGATTTTATATCATATCTCATACACAAAAGCAGCTTGGAAAGCATTTAAACTTTCCTTTTGCTAAACCCTCCTATATTTGCAAACCTAATGCTACAGCAGAATTCCCAAGCAGCAATTCCAGGCTGGTCTCAGGAGTAGCAGACACTGTGCTGGAGGAGAACTCGCTCTCAAGGGCTCTCCAGATTTCAGATGCTCCAAAATTTCTAATTTTTCAAAATCTTCTACTGGATCAGACTGCGCTATGGTTTTAATAAGTTCTCTTGATAAGATAGTGTACTGTAGTGATAAAATGCCTCAATTAAATTTCTCATCTTTTATAAAAAATTACTGAAATGTAATTCAATATTATAACTGGAAGGTGCTTAGTTGGAAGTGATTTTGGGATGTTCATTAGAACCAGTGGCTTGGAAGGAGGCATTTAGATCCATTCCATCAGTTTCCATCTCTGCTAATGTCAGAGAAAACCAGTCTAAATAGCTGTCAAGAAAGATTTTCCCTGTGTTGCTGTGCTTTAAATTAGGTGTTTATGAAGTTTTCAATGCAGCTAAGTGCAATTTATATTAAACTGAAGTATATCTTATTATTTCTGAGACTGTGTTGAGCTTTTGATTTCAGGCTAATGAATTTTTTGAACAGTATTCTGCATATTGACTCACTTCCTACAATGGATGCAAAAGGTTGAGAGATGGGACACAGCTGGTTAACTTGCCTACTGCAAGTTAACTGATACTGCAGTGTTACAAAGCAGAACAAGTAGATTTGAAAACTGTTCAACTTTTGCCAGCCCAATATCTCTGCAAATATCTTCATGTATTTCTCACGTAAGAGTTCCCAGCCAGATCCATCTGCTGACAGCTGGTGGCCAGCACCAAAATATTTCTAGGCTATTAGGGTCCACAGAAGCTTGAGACCAACAGCTACCTTGAATTGTTCTGTTCTCCCTAACAGCAGGCACTATTTCCATTTAAATTTCTATTAAGCTTTAATTTCTATGGTTATTTTAGGTTTCAGGGTAATTTTCCTTTCCTGCAATGTTGGTTTTGCAGGGTTTTCCATCCCTGTCTGTTCTGTCACAATAGATGCCTGCTGCTACTAAGCTAACCAGTTTGAAGCTGGCTTAGGTTTCTTTCTACCACAGGGCACTCCCTGGCTGTCACATTCATACTGACTGCAATATATAAGTACTGATAGCTATAGACAAGCTGGCACCATGCTATTCTTATGAGTACCAGCTATACCCACTGCTAGTTAAACCAGACAAAATTTCTCTTCCATTTGCCTACAGAAAAATTCATTTGTGCTCTCCTTTCACATCTCCCCTGAGATCGGGCTGTTGGATCTCTTTATCTTCCCTTAAAATTTCTCTTTATTTGCTTTTACAGACACTTAACTTTTTTCCCCCTGTAACACTTAGGAGGAGAAAGGTAAAGCTTATGCAAAAGCTCATTCAAGGATGTTGATTTTGAAATCATCTACTTCTTGAGGGGATACCCTAGGCAAATTCCAGGAAAGTTAACCTGTCAAACTTCATTAGCTCTGCTTTTTCAACCCCTGATACATCTTCCTCTAGTCTCTTCAACATTTATTAACATAATTCTCTTCATAATTTTTTTCCTAAATAAAATATGCAGGGCTTGATCTCACACTGAAGCAAAGTGGGTAGCATGCTTCAGCTGAAAATGCAGCTCCACATACTGCCAAAAAAGAGATTAATTGGCAAAGATTTCTATATGCAATATCAACATTGCAAAAATTTCTACATGTAATATCAACACTGAGGAGACATAAGCTACCTTCGTACATATATCGACTCTGTTTGCTCTTTATGCTGGAAAAAATGTTACTGTAAATTAAGACCCACAAAACCAGAGAATATCAAAATGTTCAGCGTGGCCTGTATAAACTTTGATGCTACATTGCTGGAGATATTGTTATTGTACAGACTATCTTTCAGAAACAAAACTGTGTAAATAATATTTCCTATTTTCACACTTTCAGCTACTCTGCATCTTTGTAATCAACATCCCAGAGCAGTGCTTTTTACTTGTTTCTCATAGGGTCTCTTGCAAATAAATATTCACAGATAGTGAAAATAAAAGACAAGGAATTTGTCTATGCAAGTAAAGAATGTTACAAAACCTCATGAATGTTTTCATTCCCAAGATGAACAACAAATTTTTGACTGCTGCTCATGGGCTCTTCTTGTAAAGTGAACCTCAGAAATCCTTTACTCTTCACTAAGGTCTACTGAACAATGAATGAACTTTACAGAATTTTTCTTTATTTAGCTGATCTGTTGTAAAGGCAAAAACATAAGTTTTATACATATTGAACTTCTGGTTAATTATTTTTTACATGCATTAGCACTAGTTAAATTAATCCACATTAAGTGACAGTGATGTTAACGCTGTCCTGATTTAGTGGCAGTTATTATCATTCAGTATGTCTAGGTAGTGTTCCTAGGAGAAATCCTAGGACAACATATGCTTGCAACAGCAATGGGCAGTTAAATACATTGTACTACAATTATATTTTATATATGTGTGGAGAACTTTTCATCAAAACACTGCATTATGATTGAATACTGAATCATGTTCCTGCCAACAAGTGATGCATCAAATCAGTATGATTACAGTCAGGATTGAATCAGGAAATAAACTGTCAGAATCAATTGATGGTTATCCTGCTTCTGGAAATTTGTGGTTGCATCAGTCAGAAATGGACTTGAAAGTGTGGGCCAGTAAATGTGGATGAGTTTCAGAAGATAAAAAAATCACAGATCTGAAACTAAACAATTTAGTTTAAACTAAACTATCTCTACAATCTCAGAAATATTGTATGATTTACTTTAATATAAGCTGGTTTTAAATGCATTTTTAGATTAATAAATCCATCATGTAAATCACCAGCATAGAAATTGGAAAAGAAACACATCAGAAAATTAATAGATCTTGCTTCTCAAATCATCACAAATGGAGATGAGTTCCATGCTTCTTCCCAATGAAAAGTCTAATGATCCCAAATCCTGTTAAGGTCTAAATACTCAGGTACTTGACAGAAGTCTATGTAATAGATTCTACTCTAATTCTAATAACTATTAGAATATTGCCAAGAAATTTTAGAAAGCTTCAATGATTCAAGGCATTATAGATTTTTTACACAAGGAGGGAAATCAAATTTAAACACCAGCTTTAGGGGGCCCTCCTCTCTAGTCCTTTGTTGCAGCAGAACAGAAATACAAGGATTAGAAAGAACTTCCAGTGTGTCTTTGCAGCAGCAATCTCTGCTTCCAGTCTTTGTTTCAGTCAATGTGGTAGCTTTCTGAAGTGCAGAAAATTTCAAGCAGGTCCTTCCAGACCCTAGAAAGCTCTGGGACATGCCTAGCTGGCATCCTGCTTCCTTCACCAGCCTCTCAGCCCCAGCTGTGCTGGCTCCTGTGTCAGTCATACCCCTCTTCTCTCTGCCACATCCCACTGCATGAGAGCTTCTCCCCCTGAAAAATGCTCTAGTGAGAGGGCATGTGGGACTCTGCTCTTATAAATAAACAAAATTCAAAAACTGAGAACAATAAAGTAAAGCAGATACACTCCTTCAAGCTGGGTAACTTGAGTACTCCTTTCTTTTGGGAGTACAACTGGTAGGGGAGATACTGCTTGCATCCAGAAGCTCAGGGGAGCCCTCATTTGCCCTTCTCCCTCTTCCACGAATTTGGTTCTCCTACTCATCCTATCAGCTCTGTATTGTTAACTGGTTCTGTTAAAGTGACTTGCCTTCAGCAGAGGGATTTGAGTCCCCATGGTTGGGGGTTTTCAAGATGCAGTTGGTCAGGGTGCTAGTTAAACCTCCTCTATGCTCCCTTTCCTCTGAAAGGTTGGACTAGATGAGCTTTGAAGGTCCCTTCAAACCAGGGCTGTTCCATAGTTCTATGACTTTTTCAGGACTTAACTGAGCCAGGAGGCATATGACTCTGAAAAGGAATGATGTGGCATTCATGCATAAAAGTGAGTACTGGGTTCTAATTTGGGTGACAATAACTGTATCAGCTGTCTAATCTACATCTACCTTGCATAAATGGCATTTATAAACTCTGGAGCAAGGAATGGAAGCTCTGTCCTCTTCCCCAGATGTGACCCTTTAACTAGTGGGCTGCATCACTGACTCCATCAGTCCATTTCCCTTCTCTCTACTTTGTCTCAAGCAGGTGTGTTACCCCGGTCACATAGCACAGAGATCTCTGGGTGTGGTGCTCATCTCAGAGTCATGAGATGTGGAGCTGAAAGGTTTTAGGGAGCAGAAGGAACTTATTTAATCATCAATCAATGAGCTGTCCTGCAAGAAAGAGGCTGCTGCTGCATGGCTTGGCAGAAACCCTTGCCGCTTCTTTACCTTGGCTGCTGAAAATCGTTCAAGAGAAAGCCAGAAGAAAGGGAACCTCAAGCAAAGAGCTTGATGGGACAGCTGAATGTCTTAAGTAGGGAAGCCACATGGTGAAGGAAGGGCATGTTCTCAGAACCTGGCCCCAGCAGGGATAACACTTTTGGCAATCCAAGGTCTGCTGAGCATCCATAAGCTTGATGAGGAGACAGCTCCAGGGACCAGGAGAATGATGGAGCCTCCTGTGGTCCTGCAAACATGGAAGCTGCCTTGTATCACTGGCCACCTGGATGGTCTTTGGATGTAATGGTCCTCTGCTGATCTGTGTACCTTCAAAAAACAGTGATTTGTGAATCACCAAAGCACCAAAGTGCAAGCATGGTCCCAGGGGGAAAAAAAATCACTACTATTTGCACCAGACTAGGATTGAAATGATCTCCTGGTCTAATTATAATTCCTCTGCATGCCAGCAGTGTGCCCAGATCTTCATCCTGTACGTCTGTAGAGCACAGTCATCCAATCCCATTGGTGCTGGGATGCTGTGTCTCCCAGAAGGTAAAGTTGAATGGCAGGAAGGAGTCTCATGCCCTGGCAGTTAGGACATCTGGCTGGGAGCAGAAAGTCCTGGAATTTGTTAGCTTTTCCTTTGATAGCATGTATGTTTTATGTTAGGCATCTGTTGGATAAAAACAAAATTATTGTGAAGTGTGTTGGAAGAGAGAGATCTCTACCAAGCAGCATGACATTGCTGAAAATATGAGTGAAAGAGGAAGGTATAGAATTGAACTTTTCAGTACTAGCATCACAAATCTGCTACTTTTGGCTGTGTTAAGCAGTGTTACACAGTTTACTTCCCATAGACCTTAGAATATCAGAAAAAATCAGCAGAACTTATGTGTGGATCTCAAAGACTGTCTATTGGGACCAATATAACAACTGTCAGGAAAGGGATTTAGGACTGATGTGCTTGAAGAATATTGCCTCTCCCACTGCATATAGAATCAGGTTACTTATAAAACATGGAAAAATCCAATGCAAAAGTTAAATATTGGTGGAAATATTTTGTATTAGAATTTCCCAGATTTG
This sequence comes from Urocynchramus pylzowi, assembly GCA_013397555.1. NCBI lineage: Eukaryota > Metazoa > Chordata > Aves > Passeriformes > Fringillidae > Urocynchramus > Urocynchramus pylzowi. The sequence goes on along the minus strand of VZRH01005451.1, from coordinate 265,055 downwards.
TGTCATGACTGAGATGTTTGTGTAGGGGGAAATATCTGTAAATAGATGTTTCAAAAAACAAAATTAACATTGCAATAGGATTCAGTGATCATCACAGGAGATATATCCTAGTCTTAAGTGTATTAGGAGTGTAGAGCCTTTTTGCACATTTTCCTGTATCCTTGTAGTATAAAATATTTACATGAGCCAAGCTAGTTAGACTAATCTATTTTTTTTTTCAAAAGCAGCATCTTAATATTTTGTTCCCAAATCTTGATTTAGATGACCTGCTGAATAATCTGATTCTCAAACTTATTCTTTTAGAAGCTCGCTTGCTACTATGATGAAAAAATATGTGTTTTTCATCTTGAAGGCCAAGTTCTTCAGTCTTTGACTGCTTTACATATACCTGGTGAAATGGGACCAATTTCTCACAAGGATTATTAGTGGAGTTATAGAAGGAAAAATTAGGACCAAAGAAGAAAGAAGATAAGGATTTGCAAATCACACCAAGGACACCAATTTTGCAGTCACTCTACTGACTGCAAGCAGTCTTGCTGACTCCAGTTGAACTCCTAACAGTGTTCCAAGGTAACCATGCGCCCAAGGCGTTGCTGGACATAAGTGTTGATCAATAAATCATCATTTAACACAACTACCATAATATGACAAGCCTGAAGGGAAAAGTATGACTTAAAAAGGAGAAACTTTAGAAGAGAAATGTTTATTTCTTTCAGTGTTAAATTGTTTAGAAGTAATTGAAAGGTGCAGGTGTTCTATTTACATTGAGAAGTAGAAAGGTCCACCTCACCAGAGGATGCAAATACAGTTGTCCCAGTCGTTCAAAATTAACAATGTTGAACTCTCAACCAAAACCCCTCAAATACATGATTACTTGGTAATATAGAAGGGGTGTGTGTGTGTGTATATATATATATATATATATATGAAAGAGTTGGGATTTTATTGATATGGTGTTTGTCCACTGAGTGTGGCAAGCCAACCACCCTCCTCTAATCCACGACATGAAGACAAGAATAAAAACTGTTTTCATTAACAAGTGACCGGGGACTTATTGCTTTAAAGCATGACCAAATTACCACATTAGCCAAATATCCACAAACATATCCATAAATATTCATGTCTGCACTTAGCTTTAAGTAGATGAAAGAAAACTGGAATTAACTGAGCTTATAGTGAAAAACAGGTAGGGGATTAAAATCACATTACCTGCTTGGGCTGAATAGCAGATTCTGTATCACCAGAAATGTGAGTGATGTGCACAAGTAAGCAAGCCATGGGCCTCCCAAATTGATTGGTGTTGCTCAGGGTACCACCAAGATTTATGTGAGACATCCTCCTGCTCATTTTATGTACTAGCCAGACTCATATAAACTAAGAAATCTGGACCTGGACATATCCCTGTGAAGGGAGGCTTGAACCTGGCTTACACTGATCATGGAAGATAATTTAAGCATAAGTATACTGGAATAGACAGAGAGAGAGGGAGGGAAATGGAGCAGAGAAGAAAGAGATACTGCAATATTAGCTCTGCCACTTCTTTGTTGGGAAAGACAGGACTACACCACCCTCAATGCTTGGAAGAAAGCCTCAGTGCCTAATTCCAGGAGAAAGGTCTTGGTTATGAACACCAACTGGAGATAAACATCAAGAATCCTGTGAGGAATAGGACTTAACCTACAGCCTTCCTACCAGCATTGCCTCCCTCAGCAGCTCTAGCTTCCTGTGTGGCATGCTGGTTTCTGCAAGTCCCGTTCCCAGACTCATTAGTTTGACTGTGTTTTCTGCAAAGAACCTGCTTCTGCCTAGTTCACAGCTGAGAGCTTCAAACTAGGCAAAACTGCCTGGAAGCTAAATGCTGCAGCACTCAGCATCCAAGGGCCCTTGTGAATCAAACCACAATGTATTGTTTTCAAATAGAAAATCTGAAGATACACTCCTTTGTACACATTGAATATTGATCTGATTTCTGAAATTGAAAATGTACAATCTGTTCCTTTCAGAAGAAATATCTGCTCATGAAATTTTTTTCTGAATAAATTAACTGACACCTTCTCTTCAACACCAAGTTTGTGGGAGGAAGGGAATTGTTTTTTTAACTTCTGAGACTCATTGATCTACTTGTTTACAAAGTAGATACTAAATTTCAAATGAAAATAGCTAGTAAAAAAAATCCCAAACAGGTACTTACTAATAATCCTAACTCTAAAACCTCTCCTCTCCTCTCCTCTCCTCTCCTCT
>VZRH01005451.1:245021-256111 GCA_013397555.1 Urocynchramus pylzowi | reverse complement strand
ACTTTTTTTTTTTTTTTTTTTTTTTTTTTTTTTTTTTTTTTTTTTTTTTCTTTGGCAATGAACACTGAACCAAAGAATATTTTTTCTTCTTGTTCCAACTTCATTTTCTGAATGCTTTTATTGAAAGGTGATTCTCTGGTAAGCTCCCTGCTGTAGGTATTTGAAAATGTTTTGAAGTATTTTAATTTTTTATATATGTGCTATTAATTTATTATTAATTAAATCTAGCTTCTGTTAATGTTATATTTCAATCTATTTTGTCCTTCATTTGTTTGGTCACCAGAGTCAAGGCTCCATTTTCATTTGGTTGTTTGAATTATTGAAGTTATTGAAGGATTCCAGTTTAGTATCAGTAGTCCTCTTATTCTACTGTTTTTTCATTCTAATTAGAAGTGGGAGAATTTCCTTAATAGGTACTATAACCATACCACGATTTTCTAATAGGAGTCTTTAATAATACATGATTATTTATCCTCATAACATAATGTTAAAACCACTGTTATTTCTATTTTTACCTATTCTTTTTTGGTGCAAATCTGGTTTTCACCATCTTCTCCCTGAGTAAATGCTTTTTTCACAGATAGACCTGTGCAGGTAAGTTTTATGTTAGTGTCTTTAAAAGGATGACAGCATGGCATGGGAATCACAGAGATGACAAAGCTTTGAAAACAACTGGAAAGGTGCACAGTTCAAAATGTTGAAAGGGTAGCTGATTTTCTTTTTTTCCAACCTTGCTGCTGGAGTTCACTGGGATAGAAAAGCAGTGGCACTTCCCTGTTTTTCAGGGATGAGATTGTGCTTGAAACCAGGTGACCAGAGAGGCAAAGCTGTAGCACGGAATTGCTAAAAATCTGTTAAATACTTGATCTCTGGAGACATTATGTGTGGAAAATTGGGTTGTTTTGTTGTTTTTTTTTTCCAGAATGCCAGTGAATCTGTTGAAGGATTTACCATGGAATGGTAAGGCACATTGCATTTACTGGAAGTCATAGCACATCTCCATCTGTGTCTGGGATGCTGGAACAATGGAGGCTCCATCACCTGTGCTGGGACAAAACTGAGTGGAAAATACAGCTGAGAGCAATCGTGGTAATTAGGCAAGACACATGGTGGAGTTCTGCTAGCTAGACAATACCTTAGATATTACACCCCAGCATTGACCATTATATCAAACTTATCAGCAACCTTTCCAATTACCGAGACCACACAGCCATGGAAGATTTGTTATAGTGCAAGTCACTGTGTTTCTAACCTGCTGAGAATGTGTTGTGAGTGCTAGGAAGAAAAGCAGTTGACTAACATGGCTTATCTCAAATTCTGTCTCACTATTGAGAAGTAAAAAAAAAAATATAACCTGAGAAGATCCATATGGTTGAAGGACTTTGTAAAAAAACACATAATGCCAGATGCACTATCAAGAAGTCGCCTGTCTAAGGTAGGGGAACAAAGGTGCCTATGACTCCAGTGGATTTTACCTCAATACTAGCCAGAGCTCAGCAGAGTGGCTGAAAGCTGGCTGACCCAGCAACTCAATCAGAAACATCACTGGCTTGTTCAGGGCAGCCACCAGGCTTCCCATGGCTTCCAGTGACACTCGACCCTTTGCAGTGTGGTGCCCACAGATCAGAGACTGTGCTGCCAGAGAGCCACTGATGAAGTGGTGTGAGTTCCCTCCCTGCCCAGTAATAAAATAAGAAGGAATAATTCAAATTTTTGCAGCCTGGATGGTCTAGTGGAAAGTGTTCCTGCCCATGGCGTAGGAGGGTTGGAACTAGATGATCCTTAATGGATGAACCATTCTATGATTCTAAACTTCCTGGCAGACTGTCCCTAAAAGCCTCTTTTCCTTTAATCTGTCAATGAGCTATCTCAAAGGACATGCATGGTGACACATGTACCAGCAAAATAAATCTTAGAGCCCAGTCCTTTCTGTGGGAGGGGATGAGAAAGACCTGCTTGGGCCCATAGTCTGAGTGGTGCACAGAGAGTTTTCTGTGCTGGGGGGAAAAGAAGTTCATAGCATGCTATGAATTATTGAAGAGAGTAACCATTCAGGGAAGGAAGCTGGATTTGAATGTAGATGAGAAATTGTTTATAGCCCCAAACTGTAAGATTAGCTAAAAATATTAGGTGTTTTGTAGTCCTATGCTTTATTAAGCTTTTAAAATATATGTAGGTTATTAATTCCCTTCTGCATCCAGAAAGGCTAGAAACAACCATCTTCTTTTTCTTCTCTCCTGGAAAGAAGAAAGATCCCATATGACTTTGCAGCCTCTGTAAGGGGAAGCTTTAAAACAAAAGCTGTAATGGAACAAAAAGGGAAATCACAAGTTGGCAACTCTGACCTTTGATCTAGGAGAACCAAGATCTACACAGATTTCCTCCTGATCTTGCAGCAAATAATTTATTCATATAGGATAAAGCTGGCAGAAAATTGACAGGTCACTGAGAGAGTCCTCCACACTGCAGACAACTACACAAGATACCCCTATGAACATTTATTTCAGACTCTTTTTTTTTAACATTATATAGGTGTTTTGTCCTCCACAATTCCTATTAGAGGGCTGTTCCAGAACCTTGCTTCTCTGATACTTAGAAATATTTTTCTAATTTCCAGTCTAATTTTATTCATGACTGCTTTATACTAATTTGTTCTTTGCTAACATTATCTTTTTCTTAAATAGCTCATTTCCTTCTGTGGCATATATCCACCTGTTGAATTTGTACAGTGCAGTCTTAACTCCTCTTGCCTTTCATTTTTCCAGGCTAAACTAGACAACTTATTTTATATTTCCTTTTGTCCTCTAGGCTGCCTGCTCACTTTACCATCCTTCTTGATCTTTTTTGCACTTCTATGTGTTTAAATGATTCCTTTTTTTTACCACTATTTTTTTTTTTCCATTGAGAGGCCAGGAAATATGTATAATAATTTGTGTAGGATCTCACCAGGGCCTTATATAATACATTCATATTTAAATTAGTGTTTAAAAAATATTTGGCTTGGCAAATTACCTTTTTTCATTCTTTCCCTGTTCCTCTCATAATGCTGTGAATCCTGGTTTTGAATACTACAGATAAGTCTAAGTCGCCTAAAATTATGAAATCATATTCTGACAATAATGGTGCTATCCTTGAAAGTAGCTCTGTTCTGAAAATCTGCTACAGAACCATCACTTTGTGCACTTGTGTTGTTACAGAGCTAGATATATACCCTGGTGAAAAAAATACAGAAAACTATTAATCTATTTGGAATGTGTTTGATAGAGCATCTTTAATGTATATCCTTTAATTCTGGTTGCAAAACCAAGCATTAGTAGACAACAAGAATTGAGAGAATGAAGAGAAACGATTTAGCTTGGTCTTTAAGCTAACTGATTGGAGAAACTTTTAAAAGATTAAGAGAAAAATGTTTTAAAATCCCATTAACACGAACACAAATGCCTCCTATGTCACATAATTCATTGATGCCACTAATTTTTTTTTTACAGACACAATCTCTTTTCAAAATTATTCCTTCACCAGAATTTTTGATATCATCACCCTTTAATGGAATCTCCAATATTTACTCTGTATTAAAAAGTGTAAAAATACGTACCTAGTATAACATGAAACCTTATTTTATTTCAGTAAACAACTAGGTCTTTCTTTCAAGATTTTTGTGTGAAATGGCTTAACACAAGACACTTGGGCCAAAGGGGTTTAATAAAGCAGTGCTTTTGGAAAAAAGTGGGGAAAAAGGCTAGAGCATTGCCAAATAAGAAGGACAGTAAAACAAACAATCCATTCCGTGCAGTTTTAAATCAAAAACCCTTTCTTTTTTTTTTTTTTTTGTTGAAGAAATAGCACAAAATGTTAGGGATGATGGTTCTAATGCTTCCTGTGCTTAGGAAGACTCATAAACTGTAAAAATGCAACTCCCATTATTATATAAGGACTCTGAAGGGGAGTGAAGGAGGATAGCTGGTGAATATCCGTAAAGACAACCACATCTCAGTATCACTTTGTTTTCTAAACTAGATTTTATTTCTAGATTTTGATTTGGTTAGGTTTTTTTTTTTTTCTTTGTTTTTTTTCCTTTGAGGCACAGAGGGCAAGATGTTATTGATCTCTTTAAAGTTTTAAACTTTTTAAAGTTCCATTTTCAACAGATGCACAGTCACCTTAAAGGGAATTAAAGTAGTGTCTCCTTTATCTGTAACTCGATTTTAAAGTCTGCAGGTGAGTAGAAGCCTGATGGTATACCTACATCTACATCAAACCTAGACACCCCTGTGAAAGTTTCATGCTTGGAACATGTATGAATGACTGGTTTGGCAGCACCCCCTGGTACCAAAGTTACTGGTGTTGAGCTGTTCTTAGTGGTCTCCCTAAGGAAGGCTGAGTTCAGACAGGGAGAACCCACGCTGCCAGGGGTCTTTGCATAGGTTAACTTAATTATCCTGCCAGACTCTGTCATGCAGAGAATGTGGGGCTCCAGGAGATTTTAGATAATGATGAATAAGACATGGGAGGTTATATAAGTAAGTATTGCCTGAGTCAGTGGAAAGTGAGACTTTTTTCCACATGTAGGGTGTGACAGCTTAGATTTACCTATAAAATTTGTGAGGACACTGGTCATCTGCCACAAATGAAACACAGCAGCAGCTCTGGGAAAAAACTGTTTATATGGCGTCAGTGAGAAGACTCAATATGAGGGATTTTCCCTGCTGTCCTGAGGTACTGCCCATACAAAAAGCCATCTCCATGGAACAATAACCCAGAGACCAAGTGTTCAGAGATTCATATCAGAGTCCTAGCAGGATCCTGAGCAATATATTTAAACAGGAGGACAAAGTCTGTCACTGAATCACTTTAATTCTGTCTTCCTAAAGCTTATGACTGGCAGAACATTGGCTGTGATTACAGCATGGTAAATTGAATGGTCAGATAACCTTCTTTAAAACCCAGAAGACTCCAGGGTAAAATGTTCACATTGTAAAGCAGTTGCACCTCATTAAGTGAGAGTCATGAAATTCTTCCGGTAATAAAAAAGAATATCCCACCCTGGTGTTAAGGAGTGCTGTTCAGTGGCTGAGAGCCATCTGGATCCATATTTCTGGCTGAAATGGACCAGCAATCACCATAGCTCTTCATAGAAAAAACAAGATGGCTTTATTTGGCTTGGAGGGAGAGTGTCATTGCTCTGTATTCTCTGTACTGGTGTGCATCTTCCTAGAACCCTGCCCAAAAGGCAACTGAGTTGTCTCACAGTCAAGATAAGCAGCCACCATGGCAGACTCAAACCTGTGAGAATCAAACCCACTTCTGTGTAGGCTTCATCATCACAGAAGTGAGGTACTGTGGTGAGCACTTACATACTGAAAGGTATCACTCAGGGTGTCCTGCAGCTATTGAAGGTGTAGTCTGTTCTGTATGCTCTATAGAAGAGGAGCATTTGCCACCCCAGGAATCTTAGTATTGATTCTCAGTGTCTCTAAAACACTGAATCACAAGTACCTGGACTGGGAATATCTACTCCTACAAAGCCACAATGTCACTTTGCCTTGTCTCTGCAATTATATTTCAACACTCAACTTTCTTACACTGTGAAGAAAGACTGTGAAGAAGCCAATAAGAGTTTACCTTCTCTTTAGTTTCTTATTTTTTTACACTTGATGAAATAGGACAAACAGAGCTGTGTAGAGGGACATGATCTACATAACACTGGGAAGTCTTTTGCAGTCTGAATCTGCAGTTAACAAGGTCCTGACAGTCTGGAGAAGTTTCCATCAATCTGTGTCTGCCTTCCAAGCAGGCTTTGTCCCCATCACCCCTGTTTCCAATTGAGTCACAACGGAGACAAAGAGTCATCTAAATGCTGTTGCTCTATGATCGATGTCTATAAACCTCATGGCATGCCTGACTTTTGATCAAGTCATGCCCACAGAGCCAAACTCCTCATGCTCTTGTTGAGATGTGCTTTTGTACTGCAGCCCTCCTGCAGCATATCTCAGGAAGACACATTTATCTGGGGATTTTCTACAGGAATTGTCAAAATTAGGGCCAGGTTTATATGCAGCCACAGGCACACAGAATGGTTGCATCTTCAAGCACAAGAACATCCTCGTTCTGCTCACTGGCAGCTGGACATAAGACATCCTCATGCTTGTAGTGACAGACAAGGGGGAATGGTTTTCAGCTGAAAGAAGGTAGATTTAGATTGGATGTAAGAAAGACAGTTTTTTCTGATGAGGGTCTTGAGGCACCAGAACAAGTTTCCCAGAAAAGTGTGGATGCCATATCCCTGGAAGTGTTCAGGTTCAGGTTGGATGGGGCCTTGAACAACCTGGTCTAGTAAATGATGTGCCTGCTCATGGTGAGGAAGTTGGAAGCTTCTACTTTATGTTAATGGTTTTCAAGTTGTTTGATATTTTCCTTTTTACAGTAGAATCTAATATGATGTCTTCAAAAAAATATAGAATCACAGAATCATGGAGTGGCTTGGGGTGGAAGCAACCTTGAAGTTCATCTAAGTCCAGACATCTTGCCACGGCCAGGAACACCTTTCACTTGATGAGGTTGCTTAGACCCCTATCCTGGCCTTGAACACTTCCAGAGATGGGCATACCTGTATCTTGCAAATTTTCTCTTTAGAAGCTTGTTTTAAGTTGTTTTTCAAAAGCCTTCTTATTTTCTAGAATTCTGAGGCTTGTTTTCTCTATGGGATTTTGAATTTGAATACCTTATGTGGCCTTTTTTTGTCTTGTTCATTCTCTGAATAAGCACCAAGAACAAGTCATCACTTTGTGTTCAAAATTCAGAAGACATCATGCTGCTTACACAATTAATCCAGTTAACAGAGGAGCAAGTGAACTCATCAATTATTTCTAGGGTTTCTCTCTTTAAAACTTTCCTAACCTTCCATAACACATCAACTTTAATGACCATGCTGATAGGTTACTTATAATATATTTCAATACTATATGATTTTCAAAAGACATCAATTCCTTAGGTATATGATAATTAATTATATATTTAATGTTTTTGCTTTATTAATTCTACACTTGAAACTTGGAATGTCACTTGTTCACAAGATAACTTGAGCTACATCCCACTAATTACAAGAGCCTACTGGCATTTCTTCAACCAGGTTGTTTGAAGTTTGTCAGTCCTGGTTCATCTCCCTCATTTGCCTTAAATTTTTATAGCAATATGTCATATTTGGGCTTTGAGAGTCTAGTTGTCTCTCTTTATATTTCCTAACAAAAAGTACTTTACTGACACTGTTTTTGAATTTTACTGATTTGGGAATGTCTTTTTCCCATGTTTACTGCATGTATCTAGAATCAGAGAATCATTCAGGTTGGAAAAGACCCTTAAGACCTCCACTGAGTCCAGCTGCAAATTTAGTACTGCTGGGTCCACCAATACAGTGTCCCTAGGTATCACATCTACGTCTCATTTCAATACCTCCAGGGATGGTGACTGAACCACTTCCCTGGGCAGACCTTTACAGTGCTTGATAACTCTTACATTGAAAAAAAATTCCCAATGTCCAATCTAAACCTTGCCTGGCACAACATGGGACCATTTCCTCTTGTTCTATCCCTTGTTACTTGGGAGAAGAAGCCAACCCACACCTTACTACAACATTTCCTGTAGTTGTAGGGAGGGATAAGGCACTGAGTCTCCTTTTCTCTAGGTTTAACAACACCAGCTCCCTCAGCCACTTCTCATAAGATGTTTTCTCCAGCTCTTTCCCCAGCTTAGCTGTTCTTTGGACACTCTTTTTTGTCATGTTCATCTTGGATTACTTCACATGCAGAGGATATGTCATCCTAAAAGTGGGGTTTTTTTTGCCTCTGCTGGTATTTCCTGCCCACTTTCCTATAATCTTCCTAACTTCCCTCTGTATCTGCCATCCAGTCATTCTGTTTTTTTTTAATAGAGATGGAACTTATATGGGTAAAAAACATGTTTGTAAAAATGGTGCTTTATCTGCAGATATTTCCTCTCCAGGTTTATTATTATTGCTAATATTATTATTTTGCTGCAAAAAGTTCTTTGAGTTCTTGGACTAAAGGCTGTTATTCACTGAAGACACTGAAATACACAGTCCATCAACAGCTCCAGGGCAATTTTTCACAAGAGGTAGTTGTCTGGAACATACTTTTTCCTCTGTCTCTTCAGATTTTTTATTTTATTTTGGCAATTACATGAAACATTACTTCATCTCTTAATATTCTCTTGCCATTCCTAATAAGCTGTGTTTTAATTTAAAACAGCAATTTACAATTCAATTAATATATAACAACACAATTCATTGTAATCATGATGCGATAAATTTGTGTTTTAAGTAATTTTTAATGCTCATAGCAGCTGGATCTGTGAAGTGTGGAAATAGCTACCATTTTTCACCATGTGCAATACTGCCTGTGCAAAGCACCACTTTTTAATTATATCACCACCAAAGCTCAATGTAAGGAAAATGGAGCAGCTGTAATTGCAAAAGAAGAGAATTTTTGCTTATATTATACAGTTAATACAGAAAAAAAATAAAATTAATAACAATACATAATTTAAAAAACTGATATAAAGGTGCATTCCCAGATACAATCACTATTGAAAGACATGTTTTGGGATAATGTCTTTTAAAAAGTAAAGGAATAGGATTAATTTGCCTCCACCAACAAAGAATTAAAAGATTATTACATCTGACCAGAAACTTATTTTTTAAAAATTGCAGATAATTCATTATTAGTTTACTGGTGGATGCTCTTTGCAATTTCTTTTGTGACAGACTTGTATTTTTTCAAATTTCTGTATTTCTAAACTATGTAGATAAAAATACTTCCAAAGGGCTAAGTTGATAATTTCTCTGACCTCAATGAAACTATATTAGCTCCAATGTAATGATAAGCTTTATTTGTCTGTAGTTCAGATGATAAATACAAACCATTAGATGTCACCTGAAAAAAGGATATAAATCCTTTTCCAAGTTCTACTTTGAAAGAGGAGGTTGACTTCAAGTAGATCCTCTCTTCTGCTCATACCAAAGCATTTTGATTTGCTGTGATCACAAGCTTTTGCCACTACAAAAATTAATCAGGAAGAGAGATTTTCATTCCTTTGTCAATATTTTTACTCTTTAAATCAGGAGTAATTCTATTGTATTGAAAGGAATTCCATTGGTGTAATTGTAAAATTATGAAATAGTCTCACTACTTTTTTTCCCCCTTCTATCTAATGGAACATTAACATAGGGGTTTTCTGTAATCCTAATTTACTTCTAAAGGAACTTCAGTACCACAACTTTCTTTCATTTCCCATCCAAGCCGTGGGCCCTATGTCAGTTTGCTCCTGGTCACATGGAGAGTACTCATCAGAATTAATAATTCTGTGCTTGAGGCTTACAGTTTTTGAAAATGAGAATTAAGTTGCTTTCACCAACCCTTTATTTGACTTGGATTTTTTTTTTTTTAAATTTAAAGCTTAAAAACTTTTTTTAAGCTTAAAAGCTTAAATTGTAGAAAAATGTTCCCAAAACTATGAAAGATCATACATGCAAAAAAACCCAAAACACCCAACTGAAAAAAAACCCTCAACCCAAACTGGAATGAATTGGGATATATGTCCTCTCTTAAGTTACTAGATAACAAAGATACGTCTTAATTAATAGAATGCTATGGTCTTCACATTTCTTCAGGTCAATAGGAAAAGAAAATATGTAATTTTTAAATTAAAAAAAATATATCCTGTAGACAGAAGATACTGAAAATTGCCAGATTGGAATATGTATCTGTGAGTTGGTTTTCCTCAAAAGAAACATTTTTGCATGGGCCATTTCAATACTAATCTTGTATAATGCATATAAAATAAACATCCACATTCCTTTATGACAATCATTATACCACTTGTGGAAAAATACAATGTAAATGAACTGTGAGGCTTTTATTACTGGAAACCTCTATTGCATCATGTAAGTCCACTTGAGTTTAGAAATTGGATGTACATTGAACAGAATCAGGACCAGGACCCTAAAAATGTTAATTTCCTACTATTCCTTATTCAAATGCAGAGATAACATCTCTGGCAATTGCGCCACAGACAAAAAAAAATACTGTTCTTTTATGTTATTACTGGCTTTTCAATTCTTACATTTGTCATTGATATATGTGGCATGAAAGTAAAAAATGCATACATAACATAAAGGCTGAGTAAATATACATTAAGGAGAACTAACCCATCAAGTGATTTTACCCTTATCTGCATTTGCAGGTTGGTTAGATCCATCAATGTATGTACCGCCAAACTCTGTAATTCCATTATAGAGGTGGGAGGAAGGATGTGGGAGCCTTTGAGGTGGCACCATGCATCGTACTGTAAAATCCAGCAAAGTTTCATTTTCAAATATCTGGCGGAGAAGTGGCAAAGTATCTCCAGTAATTTTAAGGACATTTTCCAAATGTTTATTTAGATAAAAGATAGATAACAGTAAAACTATAAAACCTGCAGCCAGATAACTAGGTTTTATTAATGACCTGCCATATACCGTGGCCGGATAATTAAAGTTCTCCCTTCCTTCTAACCCCCTCCTCCCAGAGAAGGAGAGAGTGGACAAATTTATTTGATAGTTTGATAACCAGGGGACACTGGTTGAAAACTATTGATACAATCAGGGCCTATTCAATTTGCTCACGACAGACACTCCTATCTGCTAATTTCACCTGTGAATAGTTAATTATGCCCCAGATGCATATGGCCGAGCCATTAATAAAATTTGTCTGTCATAGCTTTCTGTATATTCCTTTTTTGTCATCCTCATGCGCATTTTATCTATGGGAATCTTCCCCCTTTTTTTTTCCCTTTTAACATTGCACAAGACAGATGTTAGTGTTATTGGTATTTCAGCAAGGCTACGTTATAGATGGCATGCAGCAAGGATCAGAATTGCACTTTTAGCCTGTAAAAGACTGGGTCTGTGTACATAATGAAGTTGCTGAAGCATGAATGATAATGGAGTTCTTAACCATTTCACATTTTCAAGCTATGCTTAGGGAATTTGCTTCCAACTAAACCAACTAAACAAATGCAAGGGAAAATGATTTGGA
>VZRH01005451.1:214603-236516 GCA_013397555.1 Urocynchramus pylzowi | reverse complement strand
TTTTTTTTAATCAAAAAAAAAAAAAAAAAAAAAAAAAAAAAAAAAAAAAGATAAGTGTTGCAACAGAACAGTATAAATCCCATTACTTTTGAAAGCGTATTTTCTGTATGAACATCATAGATGCAGAAATAACTAAAACTTTGGTACAATGAGACAGCACATCACTTTGCACTGCCTTTTTCCTGTTTGAAAGAAGAACATCTTTGGAAGTGTTTTCAGCTCAAATCCTTCCCTTTGTAAGGACAACTACCATGTAGTCTGTTAGTAGAATTTGGGGGGGAGAAAAGAGAAGAATCTCTGTAGAAATGTTAGCTATTACCAAATATCTGGAGACCCAACTATGTTCTGTGCCTGTGATATTTAATCAGAAGTTCTCCTTTCTAGTAGTTAATGTGTCTTGAAAACCCCCCCAGGAAGTTATTAACTTGAAAATTGAATATTTTTGCTTATTTTGGTATTTAATTTGCTTTATGTTTTCACTACACCTCCATTAACCAGCCATTGACTATTAGCCTGCTCATTACACTTCCCTTTAAAAGTAATGATACAACAGCAGCTTTATGTCCATTCCCAGCACTCTTGTCACAGTTTCAGTACCTCTTACAGTTATTAAAATAGTGTCAGTTATGGCTTTCCAGGAAGTGCCTTGAAATTCTATGTGAAAATGATGCAGAGTTGCTGATTTAATGATTAAGTTCAGTAGATACTATTTTTAATGTTGTCTCTAGATAAAGTTAAAAATTTGATCAGTATTTCTCTTCTGTTCTTAAAACAAAACCACTGACTATTACACTTCTGACTTTTCATCAACTTTTCTAAATTCTGTTACCTGATAGAAACAGATTTATAAACAGTTACTGGGATTTCTTTTGTCACTGTTGGATAGTTAAAATTATAAATTTATGGCCTGAAATCAGATTGCAATAAAACATTAATTGATACATTCTTAATGTACCTATCTTCCTCGGCAAATAAATTTCCTAGTTTAAAGCAAATGCTATTATTTAAATACATATTTTTTGTTTATTAGGGTTTTTTAAATTGCACTACTGATCTTGTAGTTCAAAACAGCAGAACTATTTTATTACTGATTAATTATACCTTTTTGATGGCATTTTGGACTTAATGGTATCAATTTTCTTTCGTACTATCTAGCTGGAATTCTTTCTTCCAATCTTTTCTGTTAAAATTAGTTCTAGCATTATGATGCCAGCCTTTTTTCACTGGTTGCTTAATTAAAGTCCCAAATGATTTAAACATATGCTTAATGCTTAATCTGAGTTACATAATCTGACATGTAAGTGAAGCTGAGTGTATACGTGCTTTAGAGACAAGGAGAGGGGCTGCTAAATAAGGCCAGGCTGAGAAATAGGGATTATTCTGGTGAAATCTCTGGTGGATAATTAATATCTTCTGTGGCAAGGTGGCACTTCAGGATCTGTGAGATTTTTGCTGCATGGTGTATAATAAAGAGCAAACTTTTTATTTCTTGCTATTTCCATTCAAAAAGACATGACAAAACAACCCCTGAAACCCTTCTGGATTCCCTTTTGTGTGTGTGGAAAGTAGCTATGCTTCATTTTACTCTTGGTAAAAGAAATATTTTATATATTGCTTTTCTTTATTACACTTTATTGTCAGAAAAGTCTGTCAAGTTTTAAAATAGGAGACGAACAAGATGCAACAAAAACATTTCTAGATATGACCTTAGCTGCAAAATTTTAGATTATCCTTAGTTCACTTGGCAGGGTAAGCTTTGTAACACCTTTTATTAGAACAGGGGGTCTAGGTTAATTTGTCTATGTTACTCCTACAAACCTTGTCCTGCTTGTACTGTTAGGTTTCTAGGGTTAAAGAAAATGATCATTTGGGTTTGAATAGTATTTTCGGTTTTCAAATTGCATTACATACTTATAAAACTATCAATTTATTAGTATTTTAATTTTATTTCATTATTTATGAAAAAGAGAACATTTTTTGAGCTGACCATGGGAGTAAATGGGTCATGGTCATGATGTGAAAAGAGAACCTACTCAGCTTTCAAATGAATACTGCAGTCAGTCACCAGGCAGATGCTGAGGTTTGCTGAACTGATTGCTACGTGGTGTAAATGGATTCATGTTGTAAATGTCAAAATTTTGTAAAGCTTTAAAATGTTTCAGACAAAGTCACAGATTAAAAATCTCACAGGGACTATTAAGTAAAAAAATTAATGACCTCTAGATCCCAAAGCTACTGATAAGATACCAGGGAAATATTTGGGGGAAGCATCACTACAGGATGCCACAATAATGTGACTCTATGGTAATTGAAATTTATATTAAAAGTTCAGGAAATTATTAATGAGCACTTTTACAAGTAAAATTCTTTCAAGAAATATAGCTATTAAAAGCTTTTAAATGAGCTTCATTTAAAAATTACCAGAATTCCATGTCTCAATTTCTTTTTAAAATATGCAAAACTCCCACTTTTGCCTTCTGGTCAAGAAATAACAACATTTAACTAAGTTAAGCAATCATAGACAATATTGCAAAAAGTATACAAACAGCTTTTTAATGAAAAGTGACAGCAATATTGATAGAAATATTTCTGACCTTCCTTAATCTTCTCCAGAGTATATTGTATTTATACTAAAACCCAGAACTGAGTAAGAGTTGTGCATCTCCTCAATGAAGTGTTGCCCTTTAAATTATACACCTGCTTCCTGCCTATTTAGATTCAATGTTCAAATGTTTCATATTCTTCAGCAGCTTGAAAGTAACTAAGAATAAGAAGCTACTACAAAAAGCTATGTCAATCTACACAGGACAAGTTTTCATCTATTCCCAACTTCTCTAAAGGTCTAAGCTGAGTAAGGCAAAGTCTTGCACAAGTTACAACTTCTGTACTTGAAAACTTTTACTTTATTCATTTCCGTATTAAATAAAGACCCCAAACCAATTTATCCCCAAACCACATTTATGAAAAGTTAATGATGAGAGTATAGTTAACATATTAAAAGGCTATAACAATAAAAACAAGCAAACACTATATACTTAAAATACTTAATTGCTGCTATCATACGTGACATGAAGTCAAATGTGTGAAGGCACAGAAAAATACATGAATACCAAAAACATTTGGACTGGACTCTGAATTACAGTATCATTAATGAACTGAGATTAATCTTTAATGTTATGATGGATATCACTAGAGGCTAGACAGTTTCCCAAATCTTTTTTTAAACATCAAAATTCTAGAGAGAAACTGTATACTATCAAGCATGAGATGCTGGGCTTTGCAAGAGGCCTTTGCAAGTATCAGGGAGACTTTCTGTTAATTTAAAATCAATGTATAGGGAGCAGCTATTTCTTCTGAGCTTGCTTTGATGTTGGAGTGATATTTCTATGTAAAAAAAAAAAATGCTGTTGGTAAAAGCTTTGCAAATAAGATTATTAAAAAGGAAAAATGTCTGATCCCTCTTTATGGAGAAATACAGACCAAACCCAACTGAAAAAAATAACCAAAAGTCTCTAAAGTCTCTTAGTGTAGCCTTAGCAGGCTTCAATTACATACATTTAAATTCTCCCCCCACCTTGCCATTTCTCCACAGTGCTGTCTCATCCTATGCTGAGATTAGAAAAAGTAATCAAATGCACAAAGAGTTATCATGGACATAGCAAAATAGTTATGACTTTAGTGTATAACAATCATTTGTATATTAAGAATATCTTAAAAATGTTAAAAAGCTAATAAAGCCCTACGCTGAAGTTGATTCAGTCTTATATAACTAGCTGGAGGCTAATTTTAACTTTAAAAAAGTATTATTAGTCATATTTCTAATACAAGACAATAGCAATTTTCTATTCTTCACATGGAACTGTATTGTATTAATAGTCTTCTTTCATAGATAAATATACTCAATTTTACAGATGAAATTGGGTTTTACATAATAGATACATTATAACAAAATAAGGTCACAGAATTATGCAATCATGTAGGTCAGAAAGCACCTCTGGTGGCATTTGGCCCAAACCCCTGCTCAGGCCAGGGCTGACTTTGAAGTGAGATCTAGGTCTGGATTTTGGCCATGTTGTATATGGCATTTTCTGGTTGAGTTTGGAGCATCTCCCAAAGAAGAAAATCCCATTGCCTCCCTGGGCAACAGCTTTCCTAATATCTAATTGGAATTTTCCTTCTCTCGAGCCTGTTGCCATCATTCTTCTGCTGGCCAACTCTGGCCTTCTCTGGCCTGTCCCAGTAGCTGAAGTCAGTGCTTGCTCCCCTCTTACCCCTCTCTTCTGATGAGGTCCCTTGATGTCTCACACACGTGAAGACAGAATGATTGTTTCTAACTTCTTTTGAGTTCATGTTTCTAAGCCCACAGTTTGCAAGCCTCCCTCCCTCAAATACCAGGTGGCACAGAGCACTGCACTGCACTTGTGAGCCCCTAAAAGAGTGTAGAACTAAGTAAATTCCCTTTAGCCCCATATTGGTATTCTAATGATGGTGCACTCAGTAGCATGCTAAACTTTGATGGCTGTACCTCATTTTGTGTTCAATAAAAGATAACATGAGAGATCATTAGAGTAACTATGTCAGATTAAATGTATTTTCTTGTACAAAAGTCAAGTCCCTTCAGGAATCATTGCAATTTACTTTGTCTCATGGAGAACAATATTTTCCCGCTAGACCTCAACACAAAGGGCCATTACAAAATGTAATTCATATTTCATATGTTCAGAAACGTTCAGCACAAATTACAAATGGAGACTTTAGTGAAGTATTTATGTTCTGTTACCAACAAGATATGTATAAGTAATATGTGTCCCAGGGCTCCAGCCTACACCGCTTACATTTATTTGTTACAGACTGCACTTATACTTTGCAGTTAAACATAAGGTAAGTCATGTTGCTTCTTTGAAAACATAGAAAAGTGCAGCGGACAAAAACATTATTGTTTCTGAGATTTTCCAACAGCTGCAAAATGACTAAGGTGCCATGCATCACTTAACTGCTGGAACAGTGATATTCCACCCAAACTTCAAAGGGCTCTTCAGTGAACTTCACTTCTTTGCCCCTGAAAAACCTGAGGCTGCATGAGTGCATTTAGAGACTAAAATGGAGCCCTTTAGAGACCATTCTGTAGTGTCCAGAACATGGAAACACAATGTTTTAAGTACTAAAAAGTATGCAGAGCTTGTGGTCTTTGATACAAAACCCGTAGGTCAATAAAAAATCCATGAGGCAAACAAAGTTTTCTTGCAGAAGGGTTTAAACACTATTGCATATATGGATAATTTTACCCTGTTAAACTCTCTTCTCAAAGTGCTGTCTTCTCATAAGCCAGTAGTATTCTCTTTTAAAAGTTTTTGTTTGACAGAAATTGGTATATCTGGAAGTGATATTCTGCTGGACAGAATCATTAGATTAATGGTTTTCTGTTAGGATTGTTCTGCTATTCTTTATCTAATGTGTTCTTAAAATAAAATTTTATATAGTGTTAGTAGCAGGACAGCTTAAAACTCCATTGACATTTGAGCTTTGCAGTTCTTGAATTTCAATTTCAAATAAACTGTGACCATTGAAAATTATAGCAAGACCAAGTCAGGAAAAGCAGAGTGTCTGACAATTATAATCTTATATTTTCATTGCTACGCAATTATGAATTCAAGAAAGTAGACATCTCATCCTGCAATATTAATTTTGACTCACACTCTCTAGCTGTTACTGTCACAGCATTTTTCCTTCATTCAGGTGAGTCACCTATCAGAGACCACATTAACATTTCTTTTCTAAGGTTAGTCAGTAGTGCAGCCAAGCAGCAGGGTGCTTGGTCTCTAATTCTTTAATCTAATGTCTAACTTTACTCTCAGGCTGTACAACAGAGAGAGACAATCCCTCCCTACTCACTCCCTCCCACTCTGCTCTTTCCTCCCCCAAGGCAGCAGTAGTGTCTGTGCTTGTGTGTGCATGTAAAATTCCGCATGTTGGGGGTGTGTGTGCATTCACTGTTTTGAAAAAACACCTGAGAGAGTCTGGATCAGTGTGGGGCACAGCACATCAGCAACATTTGTGACTGATATTTTGTGTTTTGTCTGAGGACAATTTCGAAATAACATCACTCATTTTATTTGGGCAAGCTGACAACTCTAGTGCTCCCCTATGTGACACATATGCCAATAATGGTAATGACTTGTTAATCTCCTATGAATCTTCCAGGAAAAAAAAACCAAAACAATTAATAAGGATGTTCGGCATAAATGAATAGGAGAAGAGAAAGTTGCATTAGAAACAGGAGTATCACTAAGACTTCCAAATTATTGTCCTCACTGGCTCTGTCCATATTTTTGAAACTATGTGGGGAAACTGAGGAAGGCAGTCAAATACAAGACCAGTAAAATATTAAATTTGAAATGCTCAATTAGTTTATGAAAAGAAGACTGAAAAGTCATATGAAGGCAGTGTGGTAGAAAAGAGAAAATATCCAATAGTAGAGGATTTTGTAAAATCCAGTGTATAATCATGTATTAAAAAATTCAAGTTAAAAATAGGAAAATTCAAGTTACCATGGAAAGCAACGGATTCTCCATCTTTACATGCAAAATTTAAAGATTTCATAAAAATATTCTGTTGTTACATGGGAAACATCTTGGGAGAGAGTTGGCATCTTATGTTATAGAGGTGAAGGGGGAGAAACGTGATCGTCACACAGTTCCCTGTAGTCTTATAATTTCTGAGATTGATAGAGTTGATAAAATTGAAGATCTCTGTTGTTTTTATGCAACTGAAGTGGGAATCTTTTAAAAACCATTACTGGTTCCATTAGTAAATTAAACATGTGTTTACATTTTAGTAAGATTTTCTTTCTGAAGCACAGTAGCTGCTCACCTCTGCTGTAGTATAAATCCTGATGCAACAGGATGTAACAGTGGTGGTTTCTGCCAGGAACAAGAACATGCTACAAGTGAGAGATGAAACATATTTGAACAGTTTTGCAGAAGACACAAAAGTGTACAAATTGCTAAATACACAGTCATAGGTATGGTATGATTCAGATATTCCATATTATATAGAAACAAATTATTTATTCAACCAAAGTTTCACTGCTAAAACAGGGGATGTTACCATTTTAGGCTTTATTTTGGTTGATGATAAGGACATTTAAGTGAAATGGAAAACATAAAGAAAACTTAGTTAGGCAATCACAAGTCAATTCAGCATTAGCTAAATGTAAGGCAAAATATAAAAAAGACCTATAGCTATGTAAGAAGGTAAACCTGAATAAATAAAGGGAACTGGATACTGAATCCATGTAGAAGGAAATCCCAGAGCCTTCAACATTAAACCAAACATGCTGATGTTATTAAAATTTGTCTCAAATCAGTAAAAAAACAATGGGGAAGGACTTCAGAGCTGACTGGATGAACTCCAAGGAGGATGTTAACAACAGGAAGAGACTCCATGTGAAGTAGACCTTGCAGAGAACAGCAAGACAAATGATGAAGACTAAAGATGAAGTAAATCTGCTACACCATGACTATTTGACCTCTAGATGGAAGGCATTTTCAGTTTAACATCAAAACTAAGTGAATACTTTGATTCAGTTTCAAATAATGTGATGTTTTAGTGGGGGCAAAATGATGGAAAATTAAAAAAAATATTGTTGAAACAGAAACATCTTCAACTGAGACAGGAGTAACACTCAAGAAATGTTATTGAATTCTAGCTGGGGGAAATCAAACAATCTCAAAGACCTGGCAAAGGAATGTCCAGCTCAAACATCGCAAGAAAGATTTTTCAACAGTCTTGTTGACAGTCAACAGATGAGAACAACTTTGGGGTAGGAACTGGAGTTGGAAAAGTGAATATGATTAATTGTTGCAGGCCTTGGAACCTCCAGTGTATATCATATTTTTGAAAGGAAAGATGATCAAGTATTGAAAGAAAAAAAGAAAATTAGGCAAAGTGCAGTAAGAACAAATCAAAGCCAGTCTTGTGGGACTGACAGAGGGAGTAGATTTTTGTCAATTTGATTTGCATCAGTGGGCCTGAAGAAGTGCCACGTGGGAAACCTCAAGAAAAGCTGAGAAAAATGGGATTTACTGGAGAAAGTGTAAGGAAGGTAGGAAAGAATGGAAATAGGTGAGCAAAGATAGGAACAGGTAGTCCTGAAAGGCACAGGTTGAAATATAAAGTTGAGATGTTACTAGTAAGGATCATGAAATTTTGAGTCAATCCTTTAAAAAATTTTCTTGATTGAGCATCAAAATTGTGGTGGAGTTATTTAGAGGATACTGGCACAAAGTCAACAGCTCCATCAATATCAAAGACTTACGGGATGGGCAGTAGAGTTGGAGTAGGGCTACCAGCGTTGGATTTTGATGTTATAAGGCTTTACAGTGGATGTGTTTCTTCTTGCCCAGAAGCAATGGACTGAATCTGGATCAGGTGCACAGAGAGGCTAGGAAGACCAGAGAGCCAGAGAACCCATATTTCTGAAAAGGACACTGCAGAAGACTGACTTGTTTATATGAGCAGACTATATTATGGAGGAGGCTATGATTGCAATCTATAAATGTATCAAGTGCGTAAAGACAGTGAGGGGAAATAACTTTTTAAATTAAAAGGCAGTGTTGGCATAAGAAGAAATAGAGATAAAAAGGTTGTAAATGCAATTAGGTCTGAAGTTACGAGATTCCTAAGCACTATTCTAGTTCTTCCGGGGAAGTCATTGCAGTTAAAAAGACTTAACTTTGAAGTTAAAGTTAGTTTGCAGTTAATAAATGTAACAAATACATTTATTAAATCAGTTTTAGGATACAATTGTTTGTGATATCAGGAGCCAAGACTCAAGGAAGGTCCTAGTCTTATGTTTCACTAACTATATTTAAGATCTTTATCAGCACTATTATGTCTACAGGACAGCATTTAGATGCACCTTTCCCTGTGTTTCTAGGAGTATAAGCATCTGCAGTTATTGAGGGGAAAAAAAGTAGATTTTTTTCCCAGGCTGGGATTAAGGATAAAAAGAGCGCATTTATTACCAAAGGCATATAGTCCCTGCCCTACTTTCTGCCATGGCAGCTTATTGTTGTATTTCTTTTGTTTTGGAGTTGTTTGTAGTAGAAGAAATTTGTTCTGTATGAAGAAAGAGCTACAAAGTTAAGACTGAACTGGGGAGCACAAATGTGATATCAGATGGAGACATTTAGTACAGGCATACTTTGGGTAGGAAGGAGGAACTCTGGGGCCAGCTGTGGGTGATGATGCTGTTTTGGTATTTAGTATAGCCAGAGCTGGGACACACTTAGTTCTAAAGCCTGTGGGAAAGCACCAGAAGAAACAACAGTCTCAGGATCTTTTGCTTTTCACAAAGTGAAAGTATTGTGAGAAGTTGTGGGGACTATGGAGTTGATATCAGCTGTGAAAGACTGCTGAGAAGGGTAAGCAGCACCTCCTCTGGGAACCAACAAATAACAGAACATGAAATGCAAAAGGTATGGGAAGAATTCAGAAAGGTCCTTTAAGAAAGCCTGAAGGATGTTCTGAAGCAATTTCAAAATATACAGGGGACATTGTATAAATTCAAAATGAGACCAGGATAGCTCAGCAGAATATCTCAGAACCTGAAGAGTTTCTAAGAGGTTATTTTAAGCTGCTTTTGAAAAATTAATTTCAAATGTATAAGCGTAAATCACTCCAAGATCTGCCTTAATTCCAGCACCACTGGTGCAGACTCACAGTGAAATGCAGCTCATGTAATTGTTTCCAGAGATAGACTTCTGTGTGCACCTCCTGTTCTGGGGAACCAGCATGACTCATCTGCCACACAGGGACAAAATTTCAAGGTGTACTTTGGTTTCATTTTTATCACAGCAGGCAGGATGCTGTGGTGCCCTTAATAGCTATGTGTGATGAATTCATCCAAAATTCAGAATTGACTTCAGATTAAGTAGAGCACTCTTGTTCTGCATCACAGAAGAAACATTGCATCTTTAATCCTTACCTGATTACAGTGTTATATAGCAAGAGCAAGAAACTGAGAGTAAAGGGGAAAAATGCATGGACCTTTTTTTTTTTTCCTTAAGTTAGCTATATGGATATCTCTTGCAATGAAAATACCCACACATGAAGACACACAAATTGAGTGTTCTTGTCCACCAGCTTAAACATGACACCTTTACAATGATTTATTTTGACATTGTAAACAGTATGATTCTTCCTTTTTCATACTGTGAGGATTTAGGATTGGAAGTAACGTGGTTTTTTATTTTGAAACTTAAAAAGCTAACTAGAGATGAAGTAGAATTTGCTTGCCAGTCACACAACACTGAGACAAAATTTCCTTCCAAAAGAGGCAACACAGTTCTTACATGTAATTGCTGTCAGAGGAAGGGGATGAATTTGGTAGGGCCAACATGTAAAAAGAAGCATGTTTGGTTAAGGGAAAGGTATTGTGGAAAGAGAAAATAAGTAGAAGAATGAAAGTTTTGGCAGAAATTAACTAAGATTCTATTCCTTGTGTTCAAATTATTTTCCTCTTCCTCTATTTCCTGAAGAAATAGTTAAAACAAATTTAATTAATCTTGAAGAGAGTATGGGCAAGTAATTATAATATGGGGAAATGTGTGATTTTCCCATTTGAAAACCTTTTTGGTGCAGTTTCTTCACAGGTACCAAATCTGCAGTCTAATTTCTGGTTAAATTTTTAGTGTAGTCTAAACATGTCTTTGAAGACCTTGGAATCGTCAGCATTTTTTGCGGCAAATTATCAATTTCAGTTTGGAAATATGGGATTAGAAAACTGTCTGAGGTCAAAAATTTTGAAAATAACAGGAACTAGATCTTGTCTTATACCAACCACAGGCTGTTGATTCTGTTTAAAATGTGTCAGACACTATCATACCAAAGCTGCCATCTCTGAGGATTATCATACCTTCCTCCACCTCAGCCATATGCCACGCATTCCCTTCCCCCCTTTTGCATGTGCAGAGGGGATCCTTTTCTGCAAGCTGGTCTGCCCAAAACAAAATCAGTGATTTTGCAAGGTTTCAGTTGGAACTGGCTATTCACCTGCTTGTATGAATTCCAGTGCAAGGGTCAGTGCAGACATGTCCTCTCGGTTCTGCATCAGCATCAGAGAGCATGAAAAGCTCCATGGACCCCCATCTGCAGTGGTGCAATTGTTCACTTTGGCAACAATTGGTTCACACAAATCCCTTCTCTTACTGTGGGGAGTAAAGACAATTCTAGGCCTTTAAAATTATTTTAATCACTGGTAGAAGGTATATTTGGAAAACGGTGAAAGGACAAATCCCTGATTTCTTCTCTTTACAGCATTTCCTTTTCTAGAATAATCTGACATTTTTGTAGGGTGGTGAGAACGCCATAAACACCACAGTTTCACTCTGCAGGTGAGCGACATCAATACCAAGCAGTGGAAACCAATCTTTATCACAGTGGTTTCAGACAAAGTGAAACATCCTCAGATGGGGACACGGGGAAAGCAGTGCCTCAAAGTAAATTGTAGGTTAATGGTTATGATGCTCTTCAGTCAAGTGCAAGCTCTAGCTCACATCCTTGGTGTATGTATTAAAGGAGGTGGTTATATAAAATGCCTCTTCTCTTCCTAAGCAGTGCAAATACAGCAACTCTTTTGTTTAGCACCCAAATCCAATAAATTATCTATTTTTTTCTGAAATAATGGTTGTCATAGGGCTAGGTGGAGAAAAATCTCTGATGTGACTTTCAGATAAATCCATAGTAAGCTTTTTTACTTAAAATGCCTCTTTTTTTCTATGTTTCTGTTTTAGTGAAAAAGTGGCCTAATAGTAAAAAATGTCAGCCTGAAGGCAACAAAATTAGAGGATTTAAAAAATCAATACTCCCTAAAAGATAGAAGCATATCTTGGTGCTAGGAATGACTGCAAGTATTTTCAAGACATAGTCAAAATAAGAGGATTCAAATGAAAAAAAAAAAAAAAAAAAAAAAAAAAAAGAAAACCTTATCAAAATAAAAAAAAAAAAAAACTTAATTCGAAATCATGTGAAATTTTGTATTATGCTTTCCTGGGAAGTNAAAAAAAAAAAAAAAAAAAAAAAGGAAACCTATTCCAATGTAAAAGAGATAATGAGAAATATAGAATATTTTCCCATTATTGCCAAGGGAAATAGTGAGGAAAGTGGCATTAAAAATAGTATTCTGCAACAAGAGAAAAATGTCTGAGGCATTTATATTCTTCACCTAGCATCCTGTGATCATTAGATTGTGTAGATATGTTTAGGAGATGGTCTGAATTGATTCCTGCTATTTCAAGTATACAGAGGACAAGAAGGGATGAGTAAGAAGCCAACTCATCTCAATGGTGAGTTAAATTAATTAATTCCATCAGATAAAACTCCAATCCTTTCTTTCAGATGAAAAAAAAAGTTTACTTGGTAGGTATTTTTGTCAGTTTAGGTCTATGATGTGTAACACAATGTTTGTAAATTATTGCTTTGCTGTACTACGGAAATATTTCCCAGATTGCCTCCAACCTACTCAAAGAAAGACAAGACTTGTGTATTCTGTGTGTGCAGTGTTTGTGCTGCATGCTCTGCACACGCAATGTGAAATTGCCCTAGATGTCCAAAATGATTGGCTGTGACTCTTCACATGGCAGTCACAATTGCCAAGAGTAACTGCACAGCTCCTCACAAGAAAACAGACTTACTCCCTGGTTAGACAAATACAAATGCAGTTACATTGCCAGAACTTGGGACCATAGAACACAGAACTGGAGTTTATTCTCAATTAAACTGTAGTCAAAAAAATCAGCCTCCGGTTCTGTGCCATCTATTGTGATCCTGATTGATTTTTTTTGTTGCTTCCTATAGAATGATGGGAGTAAAGAAAAACATTATTGAATGAATGCAGATTCTAATAAATATCAATGGGGAGCCAAATCCTTTTGACTTTATCTAATGAAGCCAACTTCTGTCACCTTGATGAGGCTATTTATTCCAGACTTGCCCCAGAATATATAAAAAAATATGAAATGCAATCTGATTTGAATAAGCCATTCCTGCTGAAAGCAAGGAAACAGCAAAATAAGTGAAAATTCCACTCTTTGAGGGAAGAAAAATAAAATCTTTTATGTTCTTTAATTTAAATTACAGTTGTAATTAAAAATTATATTTCTTTAATCTGAAAATGAGCCTCCATTCCAATAATATGAGGGGGTGTGTGGTTGAAACTGTGCACTAAAAGTTTATTTCATTGCATCATTTAATATAAAACCTTATTGTGTGGGTCTGTTTCCTTCCCATTTGTACTCTTTCCCTTGCCTTTTTTGCATAATATATTGGTAAGTAATAAGAAGCAGCACTACAGCTACAATTTAATGGGAAACACAACTGTTTATTGAACCAGATACCCATTATTAATTTAACAACTGAATACAAACGCTTCTGGCAATCAGTGCAATAATTCTGTTTCCTTGATTACTTAGGGTTTGCCATTGGCTTCAGTGGAAGCTTAATCCAACCCTCAGAGGGGACAAGGGCTGCCTTTTAACACTTGTAAAGAAAGAACAAGTACCAGCCTAATTCAGTTACTGTGCATGCATTCCCTCTGACATCTTTTAAAGACAAACACATTTCTCATGTGGTTTTAGGAAGACATTTAAACTAGTCTCTTTTTCATAATTTTTCTAATATTTTACAACTCAACTAAAGTGAGAAATTTGTGCAGCAAAGACCTTACAAGTATTTCTTTTTTTTGCAATGAGTTATCAGAGCTCACAGTAAGTGAAAAAAACCCCACGTATCTTTGTCTTGAAACTGTATTACCTACTTTTTTCAAGCAGACACTGTATCATTTAAATTGCAGCACTGCACAATGGGCCCTGTAAAAATATGTACATTTCAAAGATATTCCGCAGAGGTTACACCACCAGATTAATTTGGCCCAATGAGACTCTAGAGGGCAGTCTTGGTATAGTAAAAGAAATATACATTTTACTGTCATTAGAAACCTCAATCATGTAGAGTCAGTAAAAAATGTTAGTGTTAAAAAACCACAAATATTTTTGAAGATGATTTTAACCAAGTTGTCTAATTTTAGCTGAAATATGAGTATCCCTTGATGTAAGATGATAATTCACTATAATATAATGTAATTTAAAATTCCATGTATTTTTTATATTGTTTAGTTGGATAGCTATGGGGTATAATGAATGCATCAGAACCAAAAGTACAAGAAGATATGGTTTGCTTCTCGGTTTCAGCTTGTTTGAAAACTATTCAATTCAGAGAGTGCATTTCTATCAGCAGTATAAAACTTTACCAAAAGTCCATCAGAAGTCCTTTGCTCAAAGAGAGTAGAATGAAATTCAACATACAGTGCAGATGCAATTTTAATGTCAGTTTTTAAAAGATGTGTTTTACTTTATAAGTAATTAATCTTTATACACAAGTTTTGACTATTGTAGGCAGAAATCAAAATTGCGTGCCTTGTAAATTTTTAATTGAGCAGTTCTTAGATTAAAAAAATGCATTAGTCACTTTGACTGTGTTTAATATTTTAGAAGAAGTTGTTCTGCAAGAAAACAAATCATTGGTAACGAAAAACAATGTGCAGCTTGTAAGTACTTACTGTGCAAACTTTTGAAACATGTAACCTTTGTTTCTTTGCAGGCAAACAATATTGCAGGCTTGTTTTAAAATGGGAACTTACTTCCTGTGCAAGACTTTCATCTGTAAAGTTCAGAACATCGAGAATGGAAAAGAGAGTCATTATTCCCATTTGATGGAGGGGCATTGCCTTCTCTGTTGGCCACAGCAGTGGTACTGTGAACGAGTTGGTGTAACAGGGTTAGTTCCAGCAACCAGAGGTTTGCTGGCTTGGGTCACTCACACAAGGAGAATGGAAGATGGGAAGAGGTGTTAGACAGATCACAAGCCCAGCTGCAATCCCAAAAACTGTTCATGCATCCTTCATTCTTGAAGAAATTAAACTTCTATGATGCCTCTGTCTTTGACTCAGGAAATTCAGAGGAGCAGAGAGTCTTCTGCAGCTTCTCCAGGCAGGAGGGACTTTTCTGTTCCAGCTCTGCTTGTTTATGCTCATGCAAGACTGAAATTATCTGCTTCTCTGCCCATATCACATAGTTGGTCACCAGCAGTCTCGGGGTCTCTCTGTAGACTGGGTTTGGCAGCCAAAAATATAGCTATGTGTATTTAAAACACAGTCAAGCAAAAAGAAGCCACATTTAAGAAAAATTACTGCCTGGTTGCAGACCTTTTTTTAATCTGTCAACTAGAACATTTGCTCAGAATATGGAAGTTGGATTTAGTACCTGCACTGACTGAGGAGGTTTTAAATTAACGTTGTGTGCAAGATTGTTCTCCATACCTCACTATTTTAGTGGTGCAAGAAATAGGGAGGAGCTTAAAGAAAGACTCATTGTAGAGGTCTCCACACTAAACATAGGCAGGCTGGGATGCCCTACCTGTTAGACCAGGTAAAAAATATGTGCTGAACATTCTGCCTTTTCTACAGTGTTGTCTCCATTTTTAACATTTGATGTCCATCCTTTGTTTTTAATGCATGACAATATGCATTAAAATTAGAGTAATAATGATTTTATCTATTGGAAACCCTGATTATTCTTCCCTGTTTGAGGATGTGCCTTTCACCTCTCCCTGAAAGTATGCAAAAAAGCTTCCTCAAGTGATGAGTATTTTTGCTTTGGTATTTAAATTCCCATAGTTCCTAGTGATAGGTACTTATGCTGTTTTGCAGTCTGTCTGAAACTAGAATTATTTTTCTGAAAAATTGAAAAAAAAAAAAGTATAAAAAATCAACAAAGCAATAACTCTGTTATTCTTTGCATACCAGACAATGCCCTCAGATTCCTATTGATGAAAAGAGCTCTTACAGAGATTCTATTCTGATACCTAACTTTTTAATTCAAACTGCTGATTTTGTGCAATGCTTGATTAAGATTAATACAAAAGACCATAACCTTTAAAATAAAACCAAACTTGCAGTATTCTCTATTCTCAATACCCTGCAAAGTTTGCTAAGGCATAAACTGCTAAGTGTAAGCAATTCCATATGCATTTATCATTTTGATATGCATATATCACATGAAGCAACTAATGCTTTTGTTGATTTTGTTGGTTTTGAAGAAGTATTTATTAAAGACTGAGTTCTTTTATAATATAAGGATATGAAAATAAGGAAGCTAAGTCTTCTATGTATAAGTCTCTTCCAGTGACTAAAGAGAAAATCTGTAGGAGAATTTATAACTTCCACTTAGACAATCAATAGAGTTTAAAAAAGAAAATCCAGACAAAAAAAGTGTATTTCATGAAAATTTACTTTTCTGTTACAACTCATAGAATTATTAATAGTGCTAATAAGCCTACGTTACACAAAAACTTAAGTAGTCAAGTACATCAGAATTCTTATTCTAGATAAATATAAAGACTGTAGTGTACATGGAAAGCATTTTCCTTTCAACATACACTCCTTATGAAAGTCTGCACTTTTAAAGAATGCTAAAACATAGCAACTTCCTTCAAAGAATAAAAATTATTACCTTACAGGGGTCATGTCCTTATCCAAACAGAGCTCCTTTCCTTATGCTCAGTTTCCAAGGCACTTTTGTGAACCACACCATGAATTTTATGTGACAGTCTCAGTGGTAGTACTACCTGAATTTCACTGTTGTGAAAATTCAAGTGGAAAAAATATAAAAACCCAGAAGCCAATTTATGCTCTTTTGTGGGGAGACTGTCAGTAAAACGACTGCAATTCTCGTTTTCAGTCTTAAGGTATAGACTTAGAAGTTTAGACTGTTGTTGCCTCTTACAAGCTTACTGCTGATCTTTTCCCATCAAAGGATCTTTACTGAGCTTGATGGTGGATCTATAACAGCAAACTTACACATCAACCCACCCCCCCTACCCCAGATATACATGTAGTTTGCCTTAGATATACATACAATATTGAAGTTCATGTAATTATTTCACACAGATGCATCTTCAGTTCTTGTCCTTGTAAGCATTTAAGACACAGTAATTTCTAAGGACAAACTTAATGGAAGTCTACAGGCCTCTAGGTGCCATAAATTACTCTAGATAGAAACTGAAATGCCAAAATCCTTGTCCACAGCTTATGCCTCTCACTTAAGATGTTCTCTTATCACCTGGAAAAGTCTGTGGGAAGGGAAAGTATATATGCTGATAGTCCCTCAAAGGAAAGAAAAATGCATTTAGATACACTGGATTAAGGACAAAAAATGTGAAAGAATTTAATAATATCTACAGGAACATATCTAATTTTTAAAAAATATGTCAATATTGTAGTAGATCACATCATCTAACATCATTTCTGTAAAATTGGTAGTGCCATATGAAGCAGTCCCTGCTTCAGCTTCTTCTCCAATATGAAAAACAGTTCAGCAAAGTTTACAGCAGTTGCAAATGTTTCTGCAGCTTGCTGGTTTAGCAGCCTGTCCTTCCAGAGACACTGTCAGTATCTCCAGGTAAGAGCAAGCAGAACTTGGCAGAATTAAGGTGCTGACTACTGTTTGTGTATGTTGTCAGGGTACACTACATAATTTTAACCACAAGTGTAACTGTGTCAGCTTTTGCAAGAATTTCATCAGGCATAGCCTTGAACTCCCAATGTTTTTTCTAGTCATTATAGGAAAAACACATGAATGTAGATATAAATACTGTTGACTGTCTCATCTGACTGTACATAAATTCTTCTCTGTAAAGGACAATCCTTTTTCTTCTTCTTTCAGGGAGGAAGAGAAAGATTTTACAGCTCTAGGTCTAAGTGAGAAAGGGAAACTATATACAATGCACCTGACTTTTATTACACACACACACACCTGGGTACCAACATGGGCTGAAAAAATGGGTGCTCTTTGTCAAGGTCATTTCCTCAGCAGGATGTGTTGACAGCTTGTGCTGAGGCAATGAGTCCAGGATTTTCCCTCCTGAGTGGAATAACTAACAAATAACTAAAGCTGAAGATATTCCAGTATGAATTAAGAGAGATGTAAATCACTGTCAAATTAACAAGGTTGACAAAGTGGTTCAGAAGTTCAGCAATGCTCTCTGAAAGTGTGAAAGCATAATGTGGAGAATGCAAATGAAATCTGCAGGACTCCTCTAAGGGTCATTAATCTTCATACAGTGCTAAAGCTCTACCCAAACTGTGTTTACAAAAACTGCAAACAGACATTGGTTTTGATCAACAGAAAACCTCAATAATATTTAGATAGGCTTTTCTTTTAGATACTGGGGCAAGTGTGCTCAACAGCCATTTAGGGAGCATTTGAGCCTGGGCAAATGGGAAATGCTAGATCTCAAGTGCAAGGGTTATTGTTGGACCAAAGTTAAGACAGCTCTAGCTGGCTCATTTTTGTACAAGGTAAGAAGCTGGCAAGGCCTTAGGAACAATCTTTTTGAGTATAAGGGAACTGTCTCTGGTAATGATTAATTGGGAAGGAGTGGCAATTCCTCTATCATGAACATGCTAGAGGATTAGGTGTCTTGCTCTTCCCTGTCAGGATGGAAGATTATTTGCGGTTGAAAAGACTTGAGTGCTAGCAAGGTCAGCATTATTACTTTTGTTAATCTTGATGTGGTGCAATGTTTCTTATTTAATGCTTGTTATTTGTATATCTTTATGCTGTGCAAAGAAGAACTGCTGCCTTAACTTCCAATTACAGTGTGTGACTGAGATAATGTGAACGGCACGATGGGAGTGGGAGTATGGCAGCACTGATGAGTTCTTTCTTTCTGCCTTCTGCTGCTAAGCAGTTGTCATCTTGTTTATTCTCTAAAACTACTAATTGCCCCACTGCAATCACATAAAAGCCAGATGAAAACACCACCTAAGCACTTCCCCAATTTTCTTTTGCTGGTGCATTCAGCAGATGCGTGATTTAGGGCTTAAGGTATTTTTGGGTTCTGAACTCCTTGGGTCCCCAACAGAGATTACTGTGCCTCCAAAGAAGGGGTATTTTTAGGGCCACTGACAGATGATGTTCATCAGCAGGCATTTACCTGTGACCATCACTGCTGAAAAGCCTGTCACACCTCACAGTGTGCTGGTTCAAGCAGAAACCATGAAGTGTCCTATTTAGTTCACTTTACAAACAACAGAAACATCATAACAAAGCTCAAAGCCCTTTTATTAAGGGGAAGTAACTCATACTTTGTATCCAGATTGGGTGATATATTTCCTGTCTAAGTGAACTAAAATGCCTGGACAGCGAACAGTGGAGTAGCCTATATGAAATAGCAGATCAGTGAAGAAATTCCATTAATAAATTATACTTTTCTAAGGGCAGTCATAAATTTAAGAAACCATTTCCTTCAATTTCATAGTTGCTGTCCCAAAATAATGGAGTTCCATTGTCGACCTTTCAATAAAACCTCATCTTTTTACTTATAAGAATTTTCAAGCATATATGCAGGAAAGAAAGTGTGCTAAAAAGTTTAAGTTTGGTTTTAAATAATCAATGTATTATGTGGAGAAGTTTCGACCTAAGAATTTTTAAAAGTGTATGCATATATGTGTGTGTACATATATAATTTTTGAACTTGCCCAAAACTAGCTTTGTTCACTGGTGAATTAATCAGATTTTTAATGCACATACAGACGCAGCTGTTGAACAGTAGCAAAGACACCTTTGGTTATTCCTCATGAGGGTGCCACAGAGAAGCCAAAGGCCTTGGACATGCAGCAATCAGCACTTTCATGGCTGCAAGGGGGAGCACAACCTGTTTGATATTCCATTAAACCAAAGCAGGAGTAGCTGATATGTTAATAAGGCTAACTGTTACAGACAGAATAATCTTTCCTTTTGTCTTTGGTTTTAATTACTACTGTGGGATGGGGATCAGGGGGAACACATGAGTTTCTTTCTGTTCTATCTTGGTATCATCAGTATGATAACATCTTATTTTAATTCTGAAGCTATTAGTTCACATGCCAAAATAAAGATAAAATCTACATTTTCTACAGTCTTGTTCAAAGAATTTCAACTGACAACTGAGATCCATACAGCTGCTTTGCTTTTTTTATCCTGCTATATTAAAATAATTTTGTTTTAGTTTTTTAAATGTTGCTGCTATTTTTATCTTCACTTCTGTTATTATTAACCTTTCTCTCTTTTTAAGTCATTATCTGTTGGGGTTCTTCATGTTTCTTTCTTTGTTTAACTGCTTTGTCATTGTTTTCCAGAATGCTCCACAAAACTCAGATGACAGTATTTCAATAATACTTGCTGGAATTTTACATTTAATTAAAATACACTTGTGCCAAATACTTCCATAAATTTCTTGTAATTCCTCTCCAGGAAGAAAATATGTAGATCCTTTGGAACTGCCCTGACAAGTACCCCTTCCAGAGGTCTTTAGATCAGCTGCAGGAGGCTTCTCTGTGGCAGACAGGCCCATGGAGATACCATGAGTGCAGAGGGATGCTGTGCTGCTCCTCTCAGTGTTTCCTTGGCTAGGATCAGCACAGAGGAATGTTTGGATCCCAGAAGCATGTGGTAGGCCTGTGGATGCCTGCCTTAATGACACCAGAGAAAGAAGTATCCTGCACAACAGCTGAGGCTACTACTGTGCCCTCTGCCACACACCATGGTGACATCCACCAGGCCAAGCTGGCCCATTGCTATAGTCCCTGTGAAGAGTGAGCTTTGGAGAAGGACTCTCACTGCTGGCTCTTGGTTGCCCAGTGACACAATGTGACCAGAACTACCTGAAATGACAACTTCCCTCTCAAGGCTTTGAGGTCCTCTCTTGGGTGCTGACCATGGCTCTCCAGTCCTGGGCACTTCATGTCCTGGCTAATTCCTCTGTATTTTGTCCATTCCTCCTCCCAAGGAAGTGCACTGTGCTCACCCTGCCATTGAAGGCGAGCCTTCGTGAGCTGACTGAGTGCCACATGTGACTTCTTGGCATGACAGTTAAAAGCACAGAGAAGTCAGGTCACCACAGTGTGGATCCAGTTTGTGGAATGTGATCCATTCAGGTCAAACCTGTACTGTCTTTACCACTATTTTGATGATCCGTGCTGCTTCCAAGATCTTTAACTGACTTATTGGGATCATAGAGAGGCTGCTCACAATAATTTTTGAAAGGTCATGATGATCAGAGGATGTACCTGAGGACTGGAAGAAATCAAATGTCACCCCAGCTTTCAAAAAGAGCAAGAAGCAGAACCCAGGGAACTATGAGCCTGTCGGCCTAACCTCAATCCCTAGAAAGAAGATGGTGTGCCTCATTCTAAAGGCAATCTCTGTCCTCATGGCTGAAAAAAAGGTGATCAGGAGTAGTCAGCATGTATTCTCTAAAGGTAAAACATGCTTGACTGATTGACTTCTGTGATGAAACAACTTCCTGAATGGATGAGGAGAGAGAAGTGGTTATTGTCTACCTTGACTTCAGCAAAGCCGCCGACACTTCTCTCTACCAACATCCTCGTAGGCAGAGTCAGGAAGTGTGGAGGGGATGAGTGGATGGGGAGGTGGATTGAGAACTGCCTGAATGGCACTCTGCAAAGTGTTGTAATCAGTGGCACAGGGTCCTGCTGAAGGCCTGTCACTAGCAGTGTCCCCCAAGGTTCAGTACTGGGCCCACTGTTGTTTAAGTTGTTCATCAATGACTCAGAGGAAGGGGCAGAGGCCTGCTCAGCAAGTTCCCTGATGACACCGAGCTGGGAGCAGTGGCCAATGCCCCAGAGGGCTGTGCAGCCCTTCAGAGGGACCCCGACAGGGTGGAGAGATGGGCAGAGAGGAACTGTCTGAAATTCAACAAAGGCAAATGCAGGGTCCTGCACCTGGGGAGGAGTAACCCCCTGCACCAGGACAGGCTGGGGGCTGAGCTGCTGGAAAGCAGCTCTGTGGAGAAG
>VZRH01005451.1:202175-214380 GCA_013397555.1 Urocynchramus pylzowi | reverse complement strand
TGGGGGCCATGTCTGGAGTGCTGTGTCCAGTTCTGGGCTCCTCAGGACAAGAGAGACATGGAGCTCCTGGAGCAAGTCCAGTGCAGGGCCACAAAGATGAGAAAAGGACTGAAGCACCTCTCTTATGAGGAAAGGCTGAGGGAACGTGGCCTGTTCAGCCTCGAGAAGAGACAACAGAGAGGAGACCTCACTGATGTCTAGAAGGATCTGAAGGGAGGGTGTCAAGAGGATGGAGCCAGACTCTTGGTGGCATCAGCAATAAAATGGGGAGAAACCAACACACAAGGATGTTTTACTGCAATATGAGGAATAACCTCTTCACTGTGAGGGTGACTGAGCACTGGGACAGGTTGTCCACAGTGGTTATGGAGTCTCCTTTACTGCAGATATTCAAGAACCACCTGGACACAATCCTGTGCCATGTGCTTAGGATGACCCTGTTGGAGCAGGGAGGTTGGACCAGATGACCCACTGTGGTCACTTCCAACCTGACCACGTCTGTGATTCTGTGATTCTTAGAGATCTTTCCAACCTCCTTCACTTTTATTATCAGAAATTCCTCAATCCTGGAAATATTTGTCTATGATCAGGTTCACTATGACAACTGAGCAAGCAAATTAAGAATTGTAAACAAAAAGTGGTCTCCAACCTAATAAAGTTACACATTTTGTTATCAAAACCACAGATGCATAAAATACCTAACAACATGTAGACTTTAGCAAAAATCATATAGCTAACTTTCTGCTTTTTTTAAAAAAAATTAATATACAGTTATTTTTTTATTTCAACAGGAAGGAAATAGGGAGAAAAGAGAAAAAATCTACTATTTTTACTTCAGAAATGTGTTGCTGAGATACTTTTTGCCTTGAATGAGTTTTATTTTTCTTGACTGTGGAGTCATAAGATTTGGGGTCAATCAAGTTTCTGAAGGAAGAGAATTCCACATTAAAAAGACTCATCTTTCTCTTTGCTGAAGAAAGGCTTTTAACACGTCTGTACTGTTGACTATAAAATATGGAGCAAAAGGGTGGGAACATTTAATATACTCAAGCTGAAACTAAAACCTGGACAATGAAGCATGAAATGAAGTATGCTTGATATCACAGAGAAACAGAATTAACAAATAGGTAAGACAGAGAAAGTACATAAAAGAACAATCTTTATGAATCAAAGGACACTGGAGTGATTGTAACTTGAAGAGGGCAAAATTAAAGACAGAATGGGTTTATGAAGAAATGGGTTCCAGCAAATGTAATCATCAGAACACTTAAGAATGTATCATAAAAATATCTTTTCTTCTCTGACCTATTTCAAAATAGATGCATGACTGGATTGCATGAAGAACACTGAGTGCTTCAGAGGGGTAGGAATTTAAAGTATTGTAAAGCAATTAAAAATTGCATTAATTACACTGCTTGATAGTACTAGATACTTGCCTCTTCTGAAGGAAGGACGCTCCTATGTTTCTGTGACAAGCTTTCTTAAGGGGAAGCCACAACAACTAGAGAAACATAAAGAGTTTCTATAACCTTGTAATCACACATGTCATACACAATGTACTATTTTCCCTCTTTATAGCAGAAATGTTCAGAAATAATATAAAGTAGATGCTTCATATTATGTTTTCTGTGACAGAAGTTAATTCTAAAGTAAGTATTCCATGAAAGAGAAACAGAGAAAACATTTTTACATGTCTATCATTTGTCCTTAGAGGACACAAAACAAATATGTTTTTTAAAGCTTGACACTGGTATTATTCTGTGTGGCCTGCGGCTATATGCTTTTTCCAGTTTGTAGAATTGAAGGATAAGAAAACAGCTTTGCATTAAGAGGAACACATTGTACAGGTTAATCATAACCATGCAGAAATCAAAATGCTGCCAACAAAATAATGGCGTACTAGTGCCAAGGGAGTCACCAGGATGACTGTGAGGGAAGCTGTGGGAGAATAACAACTCCTTTGCATGTGGGGAAGTATTTCAGGCATGTGCTTCTAAATTAATTATTGATGTGGCTGAAACAGAAGTTTTTACTACTGTCGACAATAGCAAATACTCGTAAAAATTTAATTGGCTAAAAGTTAATTTCAGTGTTCCTCAATCATGAAACGCATTAATTGAGAAGAGCCTTTTTTGAGATGTTTAAATTTTAAAAGGAAATACAGCAGAAAAGCAGAATCAGGCAGGAGAACTTAACAAATGTAAAAATGTTGACAGAAGTGAGAGTCATTACCTAGTCAATATTGTATCAATTAACCAAACTAACCGTAGTCCCCAATGAGAACTCAGTAAAATGGCATGATTTTCCAGTTAGACTGACTCATTCCCATTATCCATTATGTGTGTACATTAGTGTGTACAAATCAGACAAACTAAAAAGCAGTGCCACATAAAATCTGGAAGAATTAGACAAAATAGTGTTTGCAAGAATTTTAAATGCTCTAAATCCATTAAATAGTAAATAAATCATAATTTGTACCGGTGACAGTTGCTACTTTTGAAGGAGAGTGGTTAGTCTGCTACCAGCTACTAGCTCTCCTTAGGCAGCCGTGGGAACATCTGAGAATCACTTATCTATATTGCAAAGAAATAGCATCCCAAGACATCGGTAGAAGTACTTCCAGATTTTAAGTTTAGCAAGTTAAAGTATAACTACAAAAAAAAAAAAAAAAGTGAACACAAATTTTTTTCTGTTAAGATGTGTCTGAGACTGACCTAACTGCAACCACAGACTCTTTCGGTAATACCAACACTGAAATTCTAATTCAGCATAGCTGAACAGCATAATATAGCCATATTTAAGTAATTGGAATAGAAAAATACATACACCATCAGATGGCTGAGTTTGTAAAATATTTTCTCTTCACTTACAGAGTTTATATTTTTGGCCCTACGTGTATAAAATCTCAATACCTCTAAAAAGCTGTTGAAAATAATCTGTTCAGAGGGGACAACATAAAAAGTAAAAGCATGTAATTTTATCACTGGAGTATCAGGACAGCCTTTAGTTCCCTTTGAGGGACTTGTGGATAACCCAGAAAAATCTTGTATATTTTCTATGCCTGTCAAGTGTCTGAACACAGCAGTAAACTCACAGAAATACCTAGAAAGGCCACTTGTCCTACGAATTCCCTGTATGAGAACCAATGTTTGAAACTTCCTTTGACACTGCTAGGAAATCATGGAGGAGCTTATCAGAAAGTGTTCAGGATGCTGTGAGGTTCACTGCAACCTCTGTATTTTCTCTTTCTGGACAGCAGTGAGACTGTAACATTTCAGTGAGCACCACTGCTGGCACACAGGCTCATCTGATGTTGTGTCACCGCTGTTTATTACATAATGTAGCACCCAAAAGAGAATGACTTATTTAGTTATTTTAATACTTAAGGGGGTGTTCTTCAAACGCTAACAATCCTTTCTCATTGAACTTACAGTGTTAAAATACAAAATGCTGTTGATTGGTAAGGGCAAGCTTTTAACTCTGAGCTGCAATTACACATGAAAGAAAATATTCGGATTAAACTGTATAGGAGGTTGTTCTGAGATCATTTCAGCTATGATCTTTACATATATAAAAGAAAGACATCTATTTTGCTGTATTGTTTTGTGACAATTACGGTCATCTAACAGGTTACACAAAGCTCTTTCCCATCATAATTAATGCAAATGATTACCCCAATGCATTACAGTAAATTTGCCCAAAATATATCTAGATCCTAGGTGGGTAAAAGTCTCACTTGCTCTCATCCTACAGTTTGAAGACCTGTACATATAATCACTTTTAAGAGAGTTAAAAAATTCAAACCAGGTAATAAGCTACAAAAGATGAATAACCAATGGATGATCTTTTGTTTGTATAGTTTTACCAATACTGATAATATAATATCACTATAACTTGATCTAGCCAATAATATTATCCACTGAAAATACATTACATGCTGTGTGAAGCTTGCCTTTTTTAGGAGCAAATTTTTCTGTTGTGCTTTCGAAAAGGCTGCAATACATATAGCCAGTGGCAAAAGCATTAAGCAGTATACGTTCCTATTTAACTGAGGCTGGGATACTTATTAAAAGTCTTCTGAAGCAGCTTATTTGTACTCAAGATTATTGAAGCTCAAGATTTTGTCTGAAAAGGCTGCTTCATGGGTTAATGTATTCGCCTATAAATAAAAGCAGTGACAGCTCTCCTGTCAGTGCACACTGATGGACGGTTCCTTTTTCCACCATTACAGCCTTGTGAATGTGGGAAAATTAATTTAAGTGGTAGTTAATTTCTAATGAATTCCATTCAAGCGGTTAATATGGTCCCTTGATGTTATGGTAACCTTCATGGATCATTGCATTATGTAAATAAATTCTACTTTATGGTGGTTTATTAAAAAAGAGGAAGATTGGTGAGTCCAGTCAAACCTTCACATATACAAACATGCACAAAATTTCTTAAGAAATTGCTAAAAATAGACTGTTTGAGAAGAATACACTTGGTATCCTACAAAGCATACCATTCATCTTGATAAGACATCTAATTTTCATGTGATTTTGGCAGGATCATCTATCATTTGGAGCTGAGAACAAGATTTTTGGGAAGGAAATCCTCTTCACTCAAAATGGTATTACAAATGCAGCACGTGTGTCCTTGAGGGACTCTCCAAGCCCTTAGATCAGCTGTTTTGCACAAGCATGAATCCCTGGACACGTTTCACACACCTCTTCTAGGGGGAGACCTCTGAGGGTGTGCTCTGAGGAGGACATATCCATGAAATCTTACTCCTTGAAGTCACTCAGATAGCCAGTGAGTTGTTCAAAGGCAATCCTGAACTATGTAGTGTGAGGTACCTTTCCAAGAAACATAAGGCAGACATTAATCTGCCATACTGGCAAACACAAAAATATTTGGGAGGACAGAATTATGTAAAAAATTTCAGGAAAGATTAACTCAAAAGTTGTATGGTGCAGCCAATAATGTGCAAGAATGTAGGAGAGGGAATGCTTGTAGGCAGAGGCAATATCTTTTAAAAGACAATTGAGACAGTTGGAAAAAAAGCTGGTAAGCTTTGGCATATGTGAGAATGACTTGTCTACTCAAAAGCTTTCTTATTTTTTTCTCACAATATGAGTGATCTCACAAAATATATTACCTTTCCTACAAGGCCTATCTCACAAATTCAAACATTACACATAAGTGTTATTAGGATGGTGAGAGGAGCAGAAAATCTGCTTCATGAGGAAAGACTAAAAGGACTTGTTCAGCTTAGGAAAACAAGGATTTGAGAAAGGACCTGGGAGCTACCTATAAATAAATATCAAATTTTCCAGGAACAGAAGCACTGTTTAACAGAAAAGATAATGTTGGCATAAGTATAAACAAGTTGTGAACAAATGTAGAGCTGGCATTAGAATATCAGGAAGAGGAGGGAAGTTCTAGACTGTTTGAAGAGTTATTTAAGGAAAAGACACTTAATATTCAGTGCAGAATTTAATGTATTTATTTAAATAATATGAAGTACTTGCCAGCATAGCAGGGAGTTGGAGTTTATCCACTGCCTTCATGACTTTTTCCATTGATCACCATTCTGTGGACAAAGTGTCCTAGAGCTCACTGTGACCATACTCCTCACAGGCAGCACCTTTCCATGCCTGGAGAGAATACAGCTATGCCATGGTTAAGGAGACCCTAAATGATGAATGTTTCAAAGGCCTTAACACCAATGGCCTCTACCTTGTGGCCCTGCCATCACAGCTTTCTGTCCTGCTC
This sequence comes from Urocynchramus pylzowi, assembly GCA_013397555.1. Lineage (NCBI taxonomy): Eukaryota > Metazoa > Chordata > Aves > Passeriformes > Fringillidae > Urocynchramus > Urocynchramus pylzowi. The sequence goes on along the minus strand of VZRH01005451.1, from coordinate 208,626 downwards.
ATGGCACACAGAGACGTTGTCTGATTCACACTTGGCACCCAGCTATACCACCTCTCCCTGTGAGCCTTAATGTCAGATCCACTTAGTTTTGCTGTTCACTTTTTCAAGCAGTATCAAGAGATGCACCTTAAACTGACCAGAAAGGATCTTCCATAAAAGTCTTTTTGCCTTTCCTGGCCTGTTTTCCCCCCTGAACATTCTTTAGACATTACACATTATAAATCTTAAGTTCTTTAAAAGCCAAAGGTGTCCAATACAATGAGATGGGTGACTTGCAGTCTTCCATGTCTGTGCTTTTGTTGGATAATGCTGAGAATTTATGCTGTGTGCAGAAGGCCATGGTATGAAGTAATGTGAGACATCAAGGGCAGCTGGAGTAGTAATGGAGACCTGGGATGGGCTGAAGGAAACAGCCCTACTGAACATAAGACTGTGGCACTAGTCTTAGACAGTGCTAAGCTAGCTATGCTAGTCTAGACACTGAGCTGCTTCTGAGTCTGGGTTTTGTCTGAAGAAAGCATCCTGGAAACTCTGTCAGGGATGCAGGGCAGCTGATCAAGTGAACTAGATGCAGGAGCAAAACTAAAGTGGTTCAAACTGCCTCATGATATGCCTTATGTTTCAAAATGAAAAAAAAAAAAAAATCCAAGTATACATATATGAATTCACAACTGCTTGAGAAACATGTCAAAGCACAACTGCAAATGGGAAACTCCATGAAATCTGAATGTTTTTCACTGTGGTTTCAGGGATATTAAGACAATAGATAGCCTGGGGTTTTTTTATGGGTGATTCAGGTGTTATGTACATCAAACATTCATAAGTTCAGGTTAATAAAAACCAGGAAAGTAGGAATAATGATAACGGAGCAAGGAGTAAAATTTTGTGCTGTTAAACACACTGAACCAGTTTTCATTTTGTTACCTTCAAATGCAAAGTCATACATTTAGAAATCAGACATTGCAACTACACCTGCAGAAGAGATGGCTGTGTTAAGCAGAGGGGAAGTGTTAAGCAATGTAAATCCTTTACAGGTCATAAAAAACTGTCAGCAAGCAAATTCTTCACAGAAATCCACAGCAATGACATGACTCTAAACGAAGGAAGCAGAAGATTACTGAGAACAAAATCCAGAGGCATTTTAACTTCAGTGCACAGCATCACTAAAGTAGATTCTACCTATAGCTCCTGTGTCCATATTTTTAAAAAGAAATGAGAGGAGGGTACAGGGAACAGAAATATCCAAAGGTTAGACAAAATATTTTATACTGAGAAAGATAATGAATCTGATTATTTAAAAAAGATTAAAAGGGTGACTCAAATTTAGTGACTGCGTTTTGAAGGAAAAATACAAGAATCTAAGAATGAAAGGCCTAAGAAAATTTGGTAACTACAAATTAAAGCAAACAGGCTCACCTTTTTAACAGTGAAGTGATGCTATTTTGTAACATAATCATAGCTGTGTGAATGGCTGCTCATCTCTCCACTACTCATCTATCCAACTCCAGAGCTGTGGTCTCTGACTGCAGCCGTGTTTTAGGTTTCATGTCTCGCCTCTGGTAGAATAGATTTCTTAAGCCTACAGATCAAGTTCCAGGTCACCATTTCATATTTACTGTATTTTCATTCATTTAAATACATCAAATAAGTTCCTTTTCTCTGCGACTACACAATTGGTCATCAGGAAGAATGACCAGATGACATAAAACCAACTTGTTATTTAACAGCTGGATGAGCAATCAAAGCAAAACCAATGTACTTGGCACACAGTGTAGATGCAAAAGTTCTTATCTAAAGCCTGAAGATCCCATGAAAGTGACCTATTTCAGATATCCTAGTCACTGCTTTTATAAATATTAGCCTCCTAGTATGAGTCCCTTTTAAAACTGCGTAGACTCTGGGACTGCTTGCTCCCAGTCTTTTCCTCATTTAGCCACTGTTCATTACCAATCTTTAATCATGTACAACAGAGAGACTTGCATTATTCCCTGCCTGTTCTTTTGCTTACTTTCAACCACTAAATGGAATGAATGTGTTTTTAGATCAAATGACTTCACAACGTTCACTTTTTATTCCTTTTTGCACAATGTGGCACATAAGGACAGGTGGCTTCTTGAAAAAAACTGCTTGTTTTCAACAGTTTATTCATATTTACAGACAACAGATTTCAAAGACTGATGCACAAAACTTCTAGGTGAAATGGCGAATTTTTCATTCCTGGAGGCAGGTGGATAACTCCAGCAAGTGACAGCTTCATCTTGGGTGCCAATATTCTCTCTGTACCAACTTTCATCATTTTTAGATCAGGTTCAGTGTCTACACTGTGATGAAGCTCTTATAAAGATTGCTGCCTCCACTATGAGTGGGATACGGAGCAATAACAAAACTGCTGCAGTTTATCTCCCAGAGGTATAGGAGTAAAACACCACCACTTACCTAAATAAACTGGGCTGTAAAGTGTGACAGTTCAATAACAGCTTCATGGGCAGCTCACCTATTCCTACAGGAAGATAAATTCAGTCCTGGAAAGCAGAGGTCACTCGACAGGTGAGGGCATACCCCATCATAGGTGTGGTGAGGTAAACTGTCCCAGCTAGCTGGAAAGAATCCAGCCCCTTCTCAGTCTCTGGGACAAACTGGCACAGATTTCAAACTCCAAAATAATAACCTGGGGAGCTGTAATAGAAAGAATGCAAGTATTTATATGTAGAATCAGTTTTATTAAACTGAATGGGATTACTTTACTCTTAACTTCCATTTTAAAAGTAATTTGATAGTTTTCAGCAGTGTGTACCAAGGTGTGTCCGCCCTTGCTAATTCAGTACTTTGCAATAAGGTGATGCTGCAGATAAACATAAATCAGCTTTAGTGTCAGGTGCATGGAGCTCACTGAAACCATGGAGGGATCTTGGTGTTACACAGAAGATACTCTGAACAGTACCTGCAGTAGCATGTTATATCTTTTGCACTGTTAAACAAAGGGGAGAAAACAGACTGGCTTCTCACTTTCTTTTTCATTGTTTAAGAATATTTACTTTTTTGGTTTATAGTTTTATTTCTATTTTTTAATTTTACCTACTTCATCTCTATAAATAAAGAAAAAAATCCAACTGTTAACATTTGGCAAATGGATTAGCAATTGCTCTGAAATATCACTCTTTCTTGTAGGTTTTTCTTTTGTGGATGGCATAACAGAATAATTTGAAGAACAATATGGTGTCTACATTACTCAAAAATAGCTGTTATTTTAACTGAGTGCAGGAAACCAACTGTGGTGGTGTCAGAATCTGGAACAGCCACCTGTCAGTCAGCTAACCTCAGGGTGTACTGCCTCCATCCAAGCAGACACGGCTTCTCGGTACTGTAATTCCTAAAGACTTCTCCCTCACCTGTCATTTTTGAACAGCTATTGTCCTGAATTCAGCAACCAGTACTGTAATTCCCATACACACAACCACAGACAAAGTCTGACAGTCATTAATATACATGAGCTCTAGGATTTATCCTCCAGGTGACCTAAATACATCTCTACCTGTTGCATATCAGGAATCTGACAATCTTATTCCCTAGAACAGTTTTGAGGAGTTAAGCAAGTTCAGTCACTCACAACTGCAAATGATTTTCATAATTGTACAATGGAGACAGTCACAGGAGACATCAGGTGTCACATTCCCACTCCACTGTGGGGATTTAAAGAAGAATGAAGATTTTCTGGAGGGGGTAACCTAGACATGTAAGCAGTAGGAAGCCAAAAACTAAAAATGTAATTTAAGCCTGAGTCTTATTTCAGTCTTCAGTGCATGGATTCTTCTTCCTTTGTTATTGGGTACTATTTTCCTCCCTAAAACATTTTATGTTCTGGCTGCACTCTCCTTATCATTCCCCTCCCTTTCAGCCTCCAGGTGGAGAAATAAAAAACACATACAATTAAGGAACTAACATAGATTGGTATTTTTAGTATTCCAGGACTAAATTTTTGGCCTGGGTAACTTCAGTAGTGTTGTGTACCCCCTCCTTTGCCAACAGTGTTGAAGTAGCACAACATTCAGATGGTCTGTAATGAAGGACTTGAACCCTTAGCTATCAACCACAAGGCTACTGGCTGAATTATTTCACCTGCTCATTTTGCAGTTGCTGTAAACAAACCTAAAATAAACATGCATCACCCCCAGCTATAGTCACCTTTCTCATGTCATTCAAATTACAGAAAGCTATAGAATCTGATTTTTTCAGAACATCTCTGTAACAGTTTGTAGACATCAACTAAAAAATAGTACTTACAAGTGTGAGATTCAGTACTCCTGCCTAACAGATGGAAAAACTGAGACAAAGGCAAAATTACCTTTCCAAGATTATACAGCAAGTCAGTGGTGGAGTACAATTACAATTCAGAACCTCCTAGTTTCTAATCCTATAATCCTTTTTCTAAAATCTATTAAGCACAACCAAATATGCTGTTTCAGTGATGTCCACGAATGCTCCACGCCAGGTACCTCAAACTCACTGTTCAGACAATGACACATTAATTGTTCACAGCCATAATAAACATTTGAATTCAAACTACTTCACATCTCAAGTTTCTGACCAGCAGCCCTACATTCAAAGGGTTCAATTAGGAAAAATTTTTTCCTCATTGTAAGTTGTTGAAATAAGATGCTCAGTCAGCACTGTATAAAAGCTTGTCTTAGGCCAAAGGGGGAAATGAAAACAGTAATTTGTGCCCCTCTCTGCTGCACAGTAATACTAGCCCTAAATTTCACTCCATTTCTGAGTGCAGACCTTATTCCACACCAGCCTGGCAGAGTGAACTTGTCTCAGGGTCCCATACAGCGCTGAATTCAGCAAGTCTTCCCAGATAATGATTGTTGCTCCTTGACCTGGCAATTCATACTTGCAGGTGTCTCTTAACCATCTGACACCACTCCTGGCAAGAGAGCCCTTAAACATTTGAGTATCTCCTCAGCAACCACCAGCACAGTTTGTTTTGTACCAGTGAGCTGCCTTTTTCTGACTGAACCAAGGGGTTGGATGAACTGCTTGCGAGGCAGTAAGAGCACCTGCCAATTATCTTTCCTAAAAAGCCCAACCAACCAACCAACAGACCCTCACTTCATCTCATACCCAATCCACAGGTTAGTCCTTACTATCCACTGGAAAAGTGGTAGGCCTGGAAATCACTGGTTTCTTTGGTCATATACTGTTTACTTTGAAGGTGTACTAATAGCTAAACTCACAAGGTATCACAGAGGTTCACAGCACACAGGCCTTTTCTTCTGCTGGAACAAAACACACAGCACACACCTATAAACGTGTACCACTAACACAGGGAATCAGAACTTTTAAAATCTTCAGTTCCTAAGATGGCTTAACTGTCAAAGCACATTAAAGACGTAAAATATTTCCAAGAAATTTCTCTGCTTACATTTTACTTTCATGCACAAGCTGCAGGTAATGAGAAGGTAGAAGTTCTTTTTCATGAGTGTCCAAATTTCAATCAAACTTTTTGAAGTACAGCAAGTTTTCCACTACTTCAAGGTTCTTTGATTCTGAGGAGCCTTACACATTATCAATCAATTTGTCTCTCTAATTAGATGAAGCTAGCCTGTTCTCTCTCCTCCCATTGCCATGAATTCGTTCAAATGCCCCCTAAGATGGATGTGTACATTAACTAACCTGCTCCTCTCCCTCCAAACCCTCATTTCCAGTGATGAGATAGATGAGTGAAAAGACAAACCTCCCAACACATGGAAAACCAGCAATTATTGCCTCTGGAATGCTTAGCCACAGCTGTACAGACTTAAGAGTCTCATTGTCTACAAGCACTGAGTAAAAACATATTAATTATAAAAGTTATTGCAATTGCAAAGTTGTGGAATTATAACTGGGCAGAAGAGGTCTTCAAGTCATCATACTATCATATGTTACAGCAACTTCAAACACAGTGCTCAACCAATTTCACCTCCTTCAAGTTGGGGACGCTTTCTCACAATACTCTGGCAAACTTGCAGCCATAACAGGATAGTTTTCCCAAAGTTTAGTTTGGTACCATTTGTTAAGAACTCGCCGTTCAGAGGATGATCAAACAGTCCTGCCTCAAGCAGAGTCATATTGAGAAGTGTGAGGAACACCACTGGTGACTGAAGCAATTTTGGCTCTCATTAATTCATGAATACCAATCCACTAGTTTGCATTCAACATTAAGCTTGGCTATACGACCTCTGAGGCATTACTGCTCTCAGTCATTCTCTCCACACCTGTTAGGAGAGAGTTCTTTCAAGGGACACAAGAAAAGAAGAATATTCTTAAGCCTCACCAATCGATTACAGTGAGCCTAAAGCTTTGCAGAATCTTAAGGCAAGTTAGATGGAATCTGAAATTACCCATCTGAGTTTGAAACTATTGGTTCTGTTATCAACATCTGGGGGGGGGGGGGAAGGTTTTAAAAAAAAAA
>VZRH01005451.1:135342-201075 GCA_013397555.1 Urocynchramus pylzowi | reverse complement strand
GGCTGGCTGCCACCGCCGCCGCCCGGCCCTACGGTGTGCGGGCCTCCGACACCGGCGAGCTGGTGACGCACACGGGGCAGGTGAGCGCGCGGGGCCCGGTGCTGCCGCCCCTCCGCTGCTCGGGGAGGGCGGCGGGCGCGTCCCGCCGGCGCCTGCAGGGAAATGCCGCCGGGACTGCGAGCAGCGCGCTGGTGTAATGTGATGTAACGTAACGGGGAGGCTTGGGATGGACATCGGGAGGAATTTCTTACCGTAAACAGTGGTTCGATACTGGAATAGGCCGCCCGGGAGGCGGTGGAGCGGCCGTCCCAGGAGGGGTCAGGAGATGGCTGGATGTGGCGCTCAGTGCCACGGTCCGCTCGACATGGCGGCGTTCGGTCACCGGTTGGGTTTGATCATGTCAGAGGGCTTTTCCAGCCTGATTTATTCTGTGATTCTCCGTTCAGCGCGCACAGTGGAAATTTATGCTCCTGGCTGGTCCGTATACAGGAGGTACGCNGGATGGACATCGGGAGGAATTTCTTACCGTAAACAGTGGTTCGATACTGGAATAGGCCGCCCGGGAGGCGGTGGAGCGGCCGTCCCAGGAGGGGTCAGGAGATGGCTGGATGTGGCGCTCAGTGCCACGGTCCGCTCGACATGGCGGCGTTCGGTCACCGGTTGGGTTTGATCATGTCAGAGGGCTTTTCCAGCCTGATTTATTCTGTGATTCTCCGTTCAGCGCGCACAGTGGAAATTTATGCTCCTGGCTGGTCCGTATACAGGAGGTACGCGCTGTTTTGGGGAAGAAAAAACCCAACAACCTAAAAAGAATCCCGTTAACCAGGATGGGGGTCATTGGCCATTACCGAGCGTTCCGGCCCGAGTCCGACTTGTGACCCCGCCGAAGAGTTGGCAGGTGGAGGAGGCACCCTCGTGTCAGTGCCCTGTAACTCCAGGTTACCTCTTTTCCAGTGCAGAAGCTGAGGCTCCTGTGGTTCCAGCCTTGGGATGTGAGAGAGGCTGGCGAGTGGAGCTAACTTGGCTGTTGAAAGCTGGCACCGTGCTTACTTAGCAGAACAGAAATAAATACAAAACCTGAATTTCCCAGTTTATTCACCACCCAGGTCAGAGCAAGGAGCAGCATTGTAAATAATGCATTTGTGTTCATCTCTGTGATCAGGCTCTTCTGTTTACTAGCCTTCCTGCCAGCCCCGACACCACCAGTTTCCTTCTCTTCTGTACATTCCAATGTGCAGTTTGGTTACTTGTGTGAAAGAAATGGAAGCTAATTTTTCTGTATACTGCATGCTTGTGAGGTGATAATATTTGAGTCAAAGTGTACAGTTCAAGCTATTTATTTTCTAAGTATTTGTATTTATAGTTGTTGCTCTGTAAATAAGACCAAGTTTATTTTACACTGTAGGTATATGATGAGAAGGATTATAGAAGAGTTCGATTTGTTGGACGACAAAAGGAGGTAACTCATTCTACTATTTTTCATGGGAGAGGGAGTAGTTTGTGGGTTTTTTTCTTTATCTAATACTAGTGTCCTCAACCTCACTGTCATTAAAAAACCCCAAACTAAAAAAGCCCCAAAAAACCTCCCCAAACCCCATAACCAAAACCAACCAACCAATGAGAAAAACAAAAACAAAAACAAAAAATTCCCAAACAAACAAACCCTACCAAAACCAAATTGGTTTGGATTTGGGGTTTCAGTAGAGTGTTTTTTCACTATGGTGAAAAATTTTTTTAAGGCAGCTCATGATTGCTTCTGTCTTACCTCCCTGCTTTTGGCAAACTTGAAAAACTCAAGACTTGCTCTACATGTGTTAAGTGCTTGCATTTAGGGTGTTAGAGTCGTTGGCATTTGAATATCTTAAACTTGGAACAGTTTCTGTTTTAAGCATGTGTTTTAGGAAGTTGTTAGTATGTTTTTAGCACATTTATATTCAGAAAAATCACATCATTACTCTGCTGAATTGTTCATCTGTTTATATATCTGTTTACATCTATTTTGAAGCTTAATTTGCTTCTGTGTAGTTAAAATTCTGATCTTTACCCAAATTACGTTTTTAATGAGCCTGAGAAGCATTTGCTGAAAGAGTGATGAAGCAAATAAAAGTAAAATGCAGACTATTCTGAAATGAAGCCTCAAGTGCCAAGTCTAGTAATACCAGCATCATGCAAGTGCAATACTGTAAAGGTGGCCCTGTTGCTTCTGCTTAAAATTTCACTTACCCACTCTATGAGAAGTCCTTTAGCACTGAGTTTTCTCTAATGATCAAGCAGCACAGCTCCATGAGGGATCTGCTGGCCTTTGGGATAGAAACAGAATTATTTCAGCTAAAATGTATTCCTCTATGCCTCAGCCTTTGAATAGTGCCCTAGTGGTAATGCTATAAATGTTTATGTTCAGCAGAGACATTAAATAGGTGTGGTAGATTTTAAAAGTAGTTTCATATAGTTATGCTTTTCCTAAATTAACTGAACTAATTACACTCATTTCTGAGTTTTCATATTGAGTTTACCTCACTGTGTGATGGATACAATTTAACTCACGCTGTGTGGCAAAAGTGGGGGTTCTACATGTGAAATAACTAAATGAAAATGTCGCTTAAAATGCTGAATTAGCTTACTTCAGGGAGGATGGCTGGCAAAGTAGGTCTCTCCCAAGTGTACTGCCTGCATCTCTGCTACTTGTGTAACTTTGTAGGAAATGCTCCTTAAGCCTAATTGTCCACGGGGCAGCGGTCCCTCTAAGTGCCTTTGCCATCGGGTCATTTCGGACTCTACGTGGTGTGGAACATCCAAGGTTTTCTGTTCAGCCCAGTTCTTCCTTCTCTAGCAAAAGTCAAGCTCTGTGTCTGCTGAGCAAGGTTTAATGCTAAGTTTTAATGATGAAATTGGGACAAAATTTACATGTTAAATACTTTAAAAAATCTGTGCCTGTTAATAGGATCTCTCTCTAGGGGCTTTGCCATTATCCCACAGTGTGTTTCAGCTGCCAAAATTCAGGTTGACAGCTGTGTCTGTAGTTGTTCATGACAACATGAATGTTGTCATGTTTCTGAAGCAGAAGCTCTCCTGGTGACTGTTCTTTCTTGGTTGCTTCTTCCCTTTGCCTTCAGTGGGTCCAGGTGGTTGAGTCCCGCTCGGGATCGGCCCATTCCAGCCACAGCAGCTTTCCTGTCTGGGGGGAATGCAGCCTCTGGAGTCTCCCCCAGTCAGGGTGTCTGGGCCTGTGTGCTTCAGGTGGCCAGGGGCATGGCCTAGAGTATGTGCATATTGTCCCCTCAGTTCTGCCAGCCTAGCTGTTAGTGACATCCATGTGGTCTAGCTGAAATCAGTGGTTCTCTGTAGAGAGCTGGGCATTTGTGCTCTCTGGCAAGGGCCTAAAGCAGGAAGCTGTGAGAAAACTGAGCATGGCAACTGCTGAACTGCATCTGCCACTGTCCAACCAGGTCATCCTGCCTTTCTCTAATCCCTAAGGTCATCCTGCCCTTCTGTAATCCGTAAGGTAGAGCAGGACCTATTTCAACACTGCCATTCCCACTTCATCTCTGCCCTTTCTTTTGGGCAGAGATGAAGTGGGAATGGTGCAGCAGCTGAAGGTGTGAGGAGGACTCACCTCAGTGCTCATCTGTTGTAAATATTCTCTCCTGCCTTCCTTCTACATCTTGGGACCGAGATCAAATCCAAGTTTGGTTTTATCTCTTTGGTTTCCCAGACCATGGACTGGCACAGGTGGGTAGGTGGGAAGAAGCAGAAACGAAACTGGCAGTCTGGCAGGAAGAAAATAGCCCATTGATTTATGCTTGGAGCAAGGCACATCTGGATGTGCAGAGGGAATCAGCTTCTTCCTGCTGAGTACTGCTGTGCTTTAGTCAAAGGGTTATGTTATAACTGCAACCACTTGGGCTTGTTTTTGGTATTTTTTGTGGTGTGTTTTCCTGGTAAATTCCTAGACTGTATCTTGTTTAGTAGGCTGAACCACAGACAAGTCTATACAGTAGATGAGAGATCTTTGCTTCTCTCTTTCCCCAAAAGTACCTTTTGTGGTTAAGAAGTGTTGGGATGAGGGGAGTTCTTGCTTCTGATCTTGAAGCAAAGGTGTATAATGGTTTTATCTCCCTCCTCCTTTAGCATGAAATGAAGGATGCACAATTTTGAGTGTTATTAAAAACAGCAGTAAAAGTTCTTGCTGTTTGGTGAAAATTATATGACTTCTGGATGCAGCCCCAGACAGTGGGGTTCTTGATGTTGCCAATTTCTTTCAATACCAAAACCTTATTTTTTGGCTAACTTCTTTTAGTGGTCATCTTTTTTTTGGTAAGGACAAATTCTTAGTTGTCAAAACTAACTTTTCCATTACTATACCAAAAAAATTGAGATTTTGGGGAGACTTAATGGGAGGCTTGGTGGAAGATGCTAAATTGTTATGTACTAGTATTATATAAAAACACCATTGTAGTTCCTAGGGATTTATGTAATGAACACATAGCTGTCTTTTTCCCAAGAATCTCATCTTTATTCCAATACCAGCATGTTTATACACAGAACAGTACATACTGCCTCCTTTGGGTGTGCATATTGTTTGATATTCATGCGTGTGTATCATGGCCTTTGAAAAAGGTGGCCCCTCCTGGAGTACTTTTCCCTGAATTGTAGCAGTAGTTGTCTGCTCAGTGCACACTTGGAGAGTGTTGGATTGCTGTAGGTCCTGCTGAGGGACAAGCTGCTATGTCACCAGCCTGTCCAGACATAGATATGTTTTCCAGGCCATGCAGGTGTGCTCTAGGAAGAAGCCCTACATATCAATGATGTGCATATTCAGGAAGTGTGTATGATAGATTTACACAGAGGAGTAGTGGCATTTAGAGGTTTTTCCTTTTTTCTGATGCTGAACAATTTGTCTTTCTGACTGTTGTTATGCACCACATTCATGTTTTCATGAGATTCCTGTGCAGTGGTAGAATAAGGTACATACTCTAAATTACCAGCAGTTGTTTTATCTCATGCCTGACCTTACTTGTCTCACTGTTATTTTTGAGTTTATCAGCAGAGATTCTTCTGCAATTTTATCATGTAGTCACTAAAGCAGAATACAGTGTTGGTTAAATATCTTCTGTTCTTGTGTTCTGCTTATTCCTGCTCACCTCTCTGCTGAACCTGCTGAAACTTGAGCACTGATGTGGTCTGTATATCAGGGGAAGGGGATTACTTTTGCAGAGTTTAGTGTATAGTTCATTGCTTTGGCTTATAGCAGAGCCTTAGAGATGGTAGAGGAGTTGGGAGGAAGCCTAAGCAGGAACTTCTCAAAATGGCTGTAGTGGAACAGCCTGAGGAGGCAGCAAATAGCAGTTGCTTTCTGTTTGAGTGGGGATGGTATCTGAAAGTTTCCATCTTTTTCTTACAGGTGAACAAGAATTTTGCAATCGATTTGATAGCAGAGCAGCCTGTGAGTCAAGTTGAAAGCAGAGTGATATCATGTGATGGTGGTGGTGGAGCTTTGGGACATCCCAAAGTATACATAAACTTGGTAATGTCATTATTCTGCATATAGCATGTTTTGCCTGTGCATTCTTTTTTGTAAGATTATCTGGTTTTTGGAATGCTAGTTTAACAAAATAAAAGGAGTAACCACCTGAGGTGCTCATTTTATTTGGTGCCTGATACAAATCAGAAGAATTAGAGGGCTTCCATTTGAAGTTCTAGAAATTCCTTTTTGAAATTTTGGTTTGTTTAGTACGACAGTATTTTTTAAAAAGAAATCAGGTGAAGTAGTAAGAGCAACTACTGAGAGCAAAAATTAACATCCTTGCTGCATTTTGGAACTCTAATTATTTAAATGCTGCCATGTAGTTTGACCATACATTTGCAGTGTTTTTAGGAATATGCAGTTTATTTTCAGTCTTCCAAGTTCAAAGGAAAAAGAACGAAGAAAACCAAACAAACCTAACCCCTCTTTCAGTCTTTGGGAATCTTGGTAGTTCTGAAGACTGAATATTTCAGTCATGGCCAGAGAATAAAGAATAAATGTTTTGTCTTATCCTCCTGTTGACAGTAGTGATAATTTCCAGTGTATTCTTGTTCTAGAGAGTAAAAATATTGAGGCTACTGTCCTATGACCTTGGTTGATGCAGCTGTTGCTTAGGTCCTGTTCTCAGGTAGAGCCTGATTGCAGATGCTTTAAAATCTTTGTCTGCTCACCTGAACTTTGACATTTCCTAATGCCCAAAAGAGTGGTGGGGAAGTGTCAGTGTTGTTGTGACTACTAACTAGAATCATAAGCATTTCTATTTTTAACAAAGTAAGAATTTTATAATAATGCGTTTTACATTATCCAAAGTCAAATGTTTGGAGGTTCTGGTTTGTAACACTTAGGAAGGACTTCAGCCTTAACTTGTGTAGCACACTCCTTATCTTTTTATGTTGATTTGTTTGACATGTGCCACACTCTTGAAGAATGCTTTATATTTTGTGGATTTTGAGGGTTTTTTTTTTTTGCATTCACTGTCAAGTTACAATTTGTCTGTGATTTAGTTCTTGAAAAAGTCTGCAAACACAATGGCATTAGATTAGCTTCTTTTCCCTGGTCCTAACAACTGAAATCCAGGCTTTTGGGAGTGGAGGGTAGTTTGGATTTTTCAATTCTAATCCTTTATTAAGGGGAACCACGAGTTTAACTTTGTTTCATGACTACAAGTAGTTGTGTTGCTAAATACCAGAAGATCCCCGAGTATTTAGCTCTGTTGTGTTTTGTCATGTTAGGAAGGACTGCAATGACACCTTGCAGTCAGTCACACTTCAAAATTCTAAAAATACATCTTCTGGAGAAAATAATGAAATTTTGTATAGTAGTAATTCCCAAAACAGTTTCTTCCAGTATTTCTCAAGGATTCCTATTGAAATTTTCTCCTTCCTACGACTAACTCTGTTACTGACCAAAATTCCTATCTAGGAAATGCCAAATCCTATTCTGTATTAAAATAATTGTGAAATGATCTTTTCGGAGCATTGGAACAGATATCATCAAACTGGCTTAAGACATGCAGTTTGCTAAGAGGATCTTACATTTCTGAAGAGATATCCCTTTGCTTGACTTTAAAATTACATAGGTTGAATTTAGACCTTGTAGTTGAGAGTCTGGCATAAGGGAAGCTACAGAGGGTACGGAAATAAAGCATGAACCTCATACCATCATCTTTTCTTTCAGTGTTTCAAATAAGACTAAACTCTGTACTTTGGCAATATTGGTTGGTTTTAAGATGGCACAAATAAATAGGAGAAAAATTTCTTAAAGTTGTGTAACATGAAACTAGCAGCTTTTGTATTTTTATATTTTTGCAGGACAAAGAGACAAAGACCGGAACATGTGGCTACTGTGGACTTCAGTTTAAACAGAAACGTCACTGAATGATTATTCCTGTGTGCTTGCAGATTTCTGTTCAGATGTTAACGTTCAACTATAAATAAACAATATATTTAGAAAGCCAAGATTTGTGTTTATCTTAACTATGGAAAGTCCAGTCTGGACATTTTTAGAACCCAGCTTGTTAAGTATTTTAGAGCTGAATGGTATTACAATATCTGCTTTGTACTTAATTTAGTTTTCATGTCTGGCAGACTTCTTGCAGGCTTAGAATTGGTGTTTGGCTGTAGATAGGTTTGGTTTGTAGTGGGTAGGTATCTATTCTTTTCAACACTGAATGGGTTGTAATTGTTTACTGGGTGATTAATTATCCTAAGTGTTTGTCTTTTGTCACTGTGTGACACTCCTGATTGGTTCATGGTCCAGAATATAGCTAGATTCACAAATGGAAATACAAAGGTATTATGGTACTCAGCATTGCAACACACACTCTTGGAAGCAAGATTGTCAGTCCTGAATTAAGTAGCTGCTCTTGTTACCAGTTTAAAAGAAGCCACCAGTGCCTGGAATGGTAATCAGTGTGACCTGGAGAGCTGCCTAAGCTGGCATGTGAGAAAGGTGAGGACATAACCATTTGTCCTTCATTTGAAGGGGTGAGAGTGTATCTGGTTCTGCTTGGAATTCACACCTGAAGCCTCTGTAGGAACTGGGTCTTGTCAGACTCAAAGTAGGCATTGCTCCATTACAGGTGGTAGCTTCTGCTCCTTTAGTACAGGTAATTTGACACTGTGAGGCTGGTTGTGGGCCATGCCTACCCACTTGCTTAATTTCACTTAGGTGGCATTCCATCATGTGAGCATAGCTTTCAAACAGGGCCTCTGGAGCAGAAGGGTCTGAGTTTGGTTTGGTCTTTGCTCCACAAAGCATTTTAATCTGCTGTCAGTAAATTACTTTTTTTTAAATACTAGTGATGGTTCATGGTCCCAGGGAGTAATGGCTGCTTCTCTAAAGTTCCACAGGGTAGGAATCTAAACCTGCAGTTTATGTAGTTGGATTGATGTGGTTCTATCAAGTTGAACCAAGTCACGTGGGCCTAAAGCTGTTAACTTGCTTGTGTCAATTTATAGACAAAGATGGACCAACTCAGGCTTAAAGCAAGGTCTGAATAGTTCTCTCTGTAGAAGTCATGTTTTTAGAAGCTGTATTGCATGTGAGTAATTGCATGGACACCCCTCCTCTTTTTTCATTCACTTCACCTATAAAAGCTTTACCTCTCTTTCTGTCTCTTCCCCTTACTCTTCCCCTCACTTTTTCTCCTTTCCATTACTGCTGGTTTCAGTGATCTTCTTGCCATCTATTCTTTGTAATGACCTGGATTTAGGAAGTACTAATTAGAGTTATGCATTGTTGTGCAGTTACTGAGCCCTGACCTTTCTATAAGGCCAGGATCTGTTATGAAGGTTGTAATTTTGTAATGTTAGTGCAATGGCCAAGTTAACATATGTTGTGTTTAGAGTAGCACCTGAGCACGTACAAAGATGGAAACAGATCCTTCCATGAAACCCAGTCATTTGCAATCTGACCTTATGCAAATGATCAGTCAACAGCATAAATGGCATGTTAGGAACAGTCTTCTGATAAGTCTTATGCTTGAACTATCAGTGTCTGTCTTGAAGCCTAAATCTGGTTGTATTTTACTCTGGCTCTCTACCAGTTTATCGGGTATTTTGGCTGGCAGAGTTCTCTCATGGTGCAATCATCTCTGCAAAGAGACCTGAAACAAATAGTTGTATGTGGTCCTCTTCCTTGGACTTTTGATGTTCTAATGAATAATATATCTGCTTGGATCACTGCTGCTCATAATAAATTAACAATGTTTAAATTGGCACGGCATCTGCTGAGGACCCAGACAAATCCATCCTTGGATGTTCTCCCTGAAGTACTTGTGCTGTGTGAAGCTGTTGACACCCTTGAAGCGAAGGCCTCTGCTTTGCTCCGGTGGTCTCTACAGGAAGACTTCAGACTTTGCTTCATGTTGGTTCCTGTGTGCTAGGTTCGTGTACCTACTGTGTGGGAATGATTGCTTATATGAAGTCTTGCACTTTGAACTATGCCATCCACATACCTGTGGAAAGGCAGCCTTGATTTGCAGGAAAAAGAAGTGGGAAAAGCAAGAGCTAAACTTTCCTGGTTGTGCCGAGCAGATGCATGTGGAAATGGATGTGTGAGGATAGGCCAGAATACATCAGTATCAAAGTAAGGGGAGACTAAACCAGGTGAGTATCAAAGCAGTTTTGCAGTTCTCAGGCCACAAATTCAGACTCAAAAGCAGTATGGAATAAAACTTTCAGACTTAGATTCTGTCAGTCACTGTTTTGTTCCTCATAAATAATTAATCCCAGGCTGGAACTACAGTCTCTGATGAGTGGAGTACAAACAATAGTTTGTACTCTGTCTCTAGGGAAATGCAAAGTACCAACACATGATAATGGTCACAACTTTATCTTGTTTTTCTAGTAAAACCAGATAGACTTTTCCCCCCTCTATTGCTGCATGTATTAAGGTTTCTTAATGTTTTAAGAAAAATTAAACATTTCTATGTGTTTAAACTTCCAAAATAAATAAGGGCCATCCATCCTTTTTCCCACATTGCTTGGTAGGTCTCTGTCCTCTAATTAAAAGTTAACTAAAATGTATTTACAAGGCAAGTTCTGTTTACAAGAGCACAAAATCATTCCTATGACTATGGCACAATAAGCAAAAGCACTTCTAAAATTTTTCAGTTGTATGGCATCTGCTTGTGCTCTGGAAGTTGCTCTTGTAAAAGTCTTCTCCAAATCAGCCAATAGTATCCTCTGACCTGCCATTAACACTTGCCCTTTTTATTTAATGCTCTTGCAAGTATCAGACAAAATACAGCATGCTGTGATAGCAATAGAAATGTTTGCTTTTGTAATATCCACATTGTTGGCATTGTTTAGTGTGTTCCCTGCTAGTGGTACACATTTCGAGAGGCAATGCTTTGTTGGCTTAGAGCCAGTGCTAAAGGAGGCCACATGGGTTAAAAAATTATTCCTATGTTTGGTGGATGGCTAGGAAAGCTGTAAAGTTAAATAATATGTACATTGTAAGTGGTTGAAGGAAAATGAGAACAGAAGGGTGATAGTAAGCATAACTAAGGCCGATATGGAGCACTGAATTACTTTAGATTCAAGCAGATTCAAGCAGAATCAAGCAGAATCCACCACATGAGAGGGATGTGGTGGAATTGTAAAGTGGTGTAAAAAGATTGTCAAATGAAAAGATGTATGTGTTTTATTATGTAATTGTATAATAGTAAGTCAATGCAATAATTTCCAGTAATAGGCACTGAAGGGATTGCTCTTTAGTAGCAGCTAAATTTAGCCATTTTTAAATTGGAATGCTCAGATAATGAGTTTCAACAGGGCTATCCAATGAGCTTCCTGGAGCATTAATGCTGATTTTTTTATAAGATTTGAAGTACTGGAGAAAGAGCACAAAAATGGCTAACGTGCCAACATTCAAAGAGGGTAAAAGGCATGACCTGGATAATTAGATGTCTGTCAGTTTGACATCAGTTCTGGGCAAAATAATAAGGGACCTAATTAATAATGAATTAAAGAAGTGTAGTATAATTAGTGCCAATCAACATGAGTTATAGGAAAGCCAGACCATGTCAAGTTAGCATGATGCATTTTTGATGAAATTAGGAAAAGTGGTTGATAAAGCTAAAAGTGTTAATGTAATATCCTCTGATTCCTTTGAAGATTAGAGTTAGTAGTCCATATTTTGATTCAGAAAGGAAAGTCTTGTGTAGTCAATCAGTAACACTTCACATATTCTACATATGTTAAAGGGTAGATAATTCTTAGGTGTGTAACTGTCAGTGTAAAATGAGACTCCTTGCTGAAAGGATGCATTCTTCTTGGACCCCTCATGGCATCCTTTCTCAGTCCTATGGCACTTAACTTCTTAGGAGTGTCCTAAAAAAACATGTAATAGCTACTGATGGTTTGCTGAGGATTGAAAGGTTGAAGCGTTGTTAAGGGAGAGGATTCGGCAGTGATTCTATCCACTGCCACTTAGCCCAGACTAGCACAAAGCTGAATGTGTTTCAAAAATGAAATGCTGTCCATACTTATTGTAAAAAATGTATTTATTTGAAGTGATAATTGTATCAGCCTGATTTGCAATTTATCCTGTGTGAGTAATGGCCCTAATAACTTCAGGTTACAGGAAACACTGACTGCTGCATTTGACTGGGGGAGTTTGTTGATCGTCAACTGCTGTGAATTTCCAGTCCAATGCCGTGTCTTAAATAACTGTTATGAACTTGGGAGGAATGAATAGAGATGTGTTTGGCAGGCACACCTTTCTGAATTTGACATGAGTGCGTTTGTTACTTGAATGTCGAGTCCAGTTTGAAATGTGTGGTGTGGTTCATTAATTACTATGGCTAAGTTACAGAATGTTCACACAAAGCCATGGTACTAATTAAGAGTAGAAAATGTATTGTGTAGTGAAAGATCTAACAAGCTTTGTCTTTGCATTTCCTTATAAATGAGGTTAAGGGAATGACTTGATCAGGGTCTACCAGTACAAATGCAGGGAACAAAACCTTGATAATGGGATCTTTAGTCTGGCTAAAAACGATGGGTTCTAGAGGCTGGAAGCTATAGACAAGCAGATTCAGACCAGGGGAAAGGATGCTTCACAGTGTGGGGTTTACCAAGCATAGCAGTAAATTCTGAAGCATTCCTGACTCTATTTTTAAGGTTGTTTTTTTCTAAAATGTGTATTAATTTAAACAAAACTGGAATCTGAAAACCATTATGGACTGTGTTCCAAAGGCAATTGTATCCTTGCAGTGGTCCACTCTCAATCTTTGAAATGAAATACGTATCAGGCAAGAGATAGTGGTTCCATTGAACAGTGGTGCTGTTAAAAATGCCTTCCAGATCTTGTTCTGAATAAGATTCAGGAAGGACTTGAACTTTGTTTTCCCACAAAAAGTATTCTAGTGGTCTGAGTGATGGGGACTTGAACTTTGCTGTTGCAAAATAATATTTGGCTTTGTGGCAATGTGGAAAAAGACCAAACCTCAAATCCTGATATTAATCATGATGAAGAATTGTCATCATCTGCTCAGTGTCTAACAAAGCCAGACAAACTAAAACAAAACATAAGTGCTTCAGGACATAGACAATTAGAAGACTTCAGGTCTGTTCTCACTTTTTCATTTAAGATAACATATGTGAAATCGGCACTACCTTTTGGGATGAAAATGTAAAAGGATTGTTTCCATTCAAATTGAAGTCACAGATTCCTAAGGTTTATTGTAATTTTATTTTTTGCAGTATTGCTTTTGTGGTGCTCTGCTTATACCAGATTCTGGATTGAAGAGACTTGTATTTTTCTAAGTTTTGCTTGCCCATTTGAATCCCACTCTGGATTCCATTGGCTTCTCACATTTTCCATGGCTTTGATGAAGTAGCTAGCATTCAGCATCTCCTGTGCTGGATAATAGCATCTCAAGAATAGTTGGAATAAAGTGTTTACTGTTTAATCATGAAATGTCTGATTTTTATGCCAATTAGCATAAATTAGACATCAAATTCAGACATTTTTGACAAGCCTGAGACAATGTTAGGAAAATTTGTACTTACTGACAAAACATCAGTCTTTGTTATTGCTAAGAACAATTGAAAAGATTTTTAAAGCATATTAAAAACCAAAAATAAATCCCAACACTTCCTCCCCCCTCTCCCCCCCCCGTAAAAAAAAAGCCCCAAAACATCCCAAACACTGATCTTTGATAGTGGTTACATTAAAGTGATAGAAATGCCAGAAATTTTCAAAATAGAGAAAATATTTAACTAATTATGTCCAATGGGTTGGAAAAGAGCTGATGCTTATATTATACAGTTGTGAAATATATTCTGTTCCAATGATAAATGGAAAGGATATTAGGCATATTCTCCCAGTAAAGACCTGCAGGACTGGATAACTTTGAGAATAATTGGCTGAACAGCTTCCCCTGTTACCTCCTTTGATAGATCTAACCTCTTGGAATATGAGTGAGCATTCAGAAAACTGCAAGAAATAGATTTAGTACAACAATATTTAAAGATGCTATTGATGACAGCATCTTGCTGCTCATTCTGGCTGTTTCCTGCTCCATTAAAAGAGTGATTAGCATCTGTTACTTTACCTCCATGAAGGTTTTTATACACTGTGTCCTGTAATCTTGGTTTACTTTTGCTAAGATGCACAAGCAAGTTTTTACTTCTTTTGTGACTCAACCCTCAGCAATTTTTCAACACATTAAAATATTGGTAGCTACAGTGAATATAATAGCTTAGCATTAAGAACATTGCTGCTGCAGGCAGAAGTAAAATAGTAGGGAGGGAACCCCTTTTTATTCAAGGGAATGCATTCACCTTCTTGGATAGCATAGTGTTGGAAACACTAGACTGGCTGTGTCTCCTATGCTGCAGATTTGTTCTGGATGCTCCTTCTGTTCCTTACTGTGTGACCTTGCACTTGAGTGTGTGAGATTTTGTTGAGCTTGAGTGTGCTCAGCTGAGTGGTTCAAATCACTTTGTAAGCAGTTCTATGTCTGACTTGTACATTCCTCTGCAAATATTTGCATAATCAGACGTAGTTTTGTATTTCTTTTTAATTCTGGGAAACAGTTTTTCTTGGTGTCAGGCCTTGCCTAATGAGAAACATCCTTATTTGACAAGAATTTCCTCATTTGTATCAACTTTTTGTAATCTGCTACCTACCTATTCCTAATTTCACCCAATAGTAGAAATACAACAATAGTGTAATACTTTTCCTAAACCACTCAAACATTTACAGGCCTTACATCTTACAGTATAGATTTTTCCCTATGTCCTGTCTTCTAAAAGTTGTGATAAATTTATGTATTTTCTGCATTCTCTATTTTTTACTGGTTTTGATATCTTGTTTCAGTTCTTCTGAATGGTATGATTGTATGCATCAATAGCTTATGTAGTTATTTGTGACTTTAATCTGCTATTCCCTCTTAAAGCAGGCTCTTACCTAGAGTTTTTAACTGACTGAAAAGTGCAGAAAACTTCAGAACAATAGTAACTTTCTTTTCGTGTCTTTATTTTTTCTTTGCAAATACTGGGATGAGTATGTTGTGTTTGTGGTGGAGGAATACCCCAGGAATAATTTATTTAATCAATTAATGAAAATTGAAACCCCTCATTTTCTAGCTTGTGATTCTCTAGTTCTGTCTGAATACTTGAAAAATATGTTGCAAAACAGGGGCATTTGGGGGAAAATAAGCCCCATTCCATTAAGATTTTTTTTTCAATCTCTCATGTATTTTAAGAGTGCTTTATCAGTTCCAGTAATATTTCTACTTATTATTTAATAAATAAAAAATGGTGGGTTAGCACTGTTCACTTTATTTGGTGAAGTTGATCACTTTCACATTTGAAGTTGCTGTTATTGCTGTTGGAACAGAAAAAAAATTCTCTGAAATAAAGTGTGTGAATCAAGTCTGCTGAGCTGTACCCATTTGATTCAGAGAGCAACAAGCATGTCAGACTTTCTGTATTGAAATAGAGAAAGTCTGCTTGTGCTTCATCTAAGGGCAGAGTTATGAATAACCTGACTTCTGATGAGCTGTGTAGTCGTAATCTATGACCTGTTTTCTTCTCCTTTCAAAAAGGATCCAAAGCTTCATACTCCATGAAGTATTAAGCTCAAATTCTTGTGTTGCTCATGCAGGTTATCTTACTAGCCAATGACAGGTCCTTGTCAGGTGGCTTATTGGTGTTTTAGTGAACTTTCATTTTATTATCCTATTCTTAAATTTTAGATAAATAATCTTTTTTAATTTTCATATAATCCAGGAAAAGCGTGTTTGGAAGCTGAAAAGAAGCTGATATTATAAAATTGTTGAGATCTCAATGCTGGTCTTTTTTCTTTTTCTCCATTTCTGTATTTCATAGAGAACCTCTGCTTAGTCACCTCTTTTTGGGGTATTCCATACAATTACATGTATGCAGGTTACATGTCAGGTAATAGGTACCTTTCACCTCTCAAATATGTAATAACTGGGGCTGTGCTGCTGCCTGGGAGCTTGTGATGAGTGCCCTTAAGGATGACTTCTCTTAAAAATTTGCAGAACCCTATAAGCAATTTAAGACTAAATTTGGAACCTATGTCCACAGTCAAGGGAAAAGGGTGTGAGAATACATTCTGTGTGGAATAATCTAGTCTAAAGCTTTCATGGGTTTTGATGTTGATAGACTAGTAGGGTTCTGTATATCTGGACCTCTGAAGAAGTGACCTTTCCTGTGAATCATATTTGTGTAGATAGGAAAAAACCCCATAATTTGTGGGAAATGCCCATTTTATTTAATTTTACACTCTACCATCCATAGAGATGATAGAGTAGTAGACATCTCTCCAGACTGTCTGGTTTGGTGGAGTAGATTTTTCTGATTCATGAATCATCTGAAACAATGTAAAGAACCATGAGCTAGGATCCCAATCCATTTTGCATCTAGCTCAGTGTTATAGACTCTTAAGCTAGCATCTGCTTTTTTCCTGTCTGCTTGTTTTCTTCTGAGGGCATGAATTTCTGCTGAGTTGATTAGTTGATGGCAGAATGTTAGCAGAAGGATGGACATGGCTGCTTCCTTACAGTTAGAGCACTCTTATAGTCATACAAGGGGCTGGTGGTGCAAACTTTCAAATAATGGGCACAGGCATCAGAACTTTGGTTAAAAGAAGTATAGAATAAAATTCCTTTTTTCCTTTCCTTTACAATTACTTGATATAATTTTGAAGTTAGAGCTGGAGCATCTGAAACAAAACCAAACTAGTCTGTGTGAGAGATAAGCTCAGACTATTTCCCCTTTTTATCCCTCCTTTTTGCTTTCTGTACAGTCCTCACTGAGTTGTATTCATTACACAAGGATTTCACTAAACGGATCTTTAAGGTCTTTTTGCAAAGATATGGATACCATTCCATGTTGGTAAATCTTAAATTAGTTACAGAGCAAATATGATGCAGTACTTCCTTCATTATGAAAGGTAAGCAAAGGTGAGCCTCATGGCATTTGAGTAAAAATACGCTCGTGTGTATTAGGCAGTTGGAAAAATTTGGGGGGAAAAAAGAAAACCACAATGATTTAATACTTCTTTTTGATGGCTTGCCAGTGAAGCCAAGGAAAGTCACACTGTCAGCTCATCATTCTGAACCCCATGGTACTATCTGAAGTGCTTCATGTATCATTCATTACAGCAGGTAGAGGGACAGTGAAATGTGGTTCACTTTAGCAGGAAACTCCTTTAGGACTGTTTGGTTAAGTGACTTAATGGCTTATTCTTAATGTTCTTTTCTTTTATCTTGAGACCTTATAACTCAAAATGACCGAAAATAATTCAAATTCTTCTTGGCAGCAGGTCACCTGTGAAATATTTTCTGTCCAACTTTATTACTTTTAAATACAAAATGCCAAAAAAACATGTACACGTGTCTGGGTGTATGAAAAATGTACAGATATATACACCTTATATGTACATCTATGGCTCCTTTTCATCTTCTGTATACTTATGTGGGCATTTACAATGGCAACAAAGAAAAAGTGTTTTAAATCAGATAACCTGTACCTCATTATAATCTGCTCCACTTTAAAAGCTCTTAAGCTTTGACATGAGCCACTGATAAGTGACATAAAAGCAGAAACAAAGGAGAATTCGAAGCAGTGGGACTTAATGGGAAAGATGTAGTGAAGCAAAGATGAGAGCTAGTGAGCATTTGGGGAAAAGAGGGGAACTCAGAGGCAGAAAACTTTGCTCTAAATTTTTTTCTGAATTCTTTTTTTGTAATACAGAAAATATCTATATATTTTACACAGAGGAATTTTTAGAAATCATTCAATCCATGTACAAATAGAAGAACATGGAAACTCTGTTTAAAAATAAAATGCCTCAGAACTTCCTAGAAGGATAACTGCATTCATTCTCCATATATCTTTTAAATTTTATTATCAGGAGAGAAAAAATGGACAGTGAAAATAAACATTTAATTTAGATAGAATTTGCCCAGAAAAAAAAAAAAATCCATTCACTGTGGTTTTGTGCAGATGTAGAAAAAAATGACAATTTCAAGGGTAGTGGTGTCTTGGGCTGTGATCAAAGAAATCACTCTTAACAGTCCCTCTCTGTAAGATTCTGATATAAGCAGAACAAAACAGATTAAATAGAAATCTGACAAAAGGAAGTGAATCCAAGCAACACATACAGAAGGTGTCAATAGCAAGTATCTGTTAAGTAACTATTTTCCAGTTTATGTTTTATAATTGGCTGAGCAAAATGGAACGTATTTATTTGCATTTTGTGATCTATTAAGCAGTGAATGAGAGAGGTACCAGGCAGCTGCCAGAGGCAGAGAGGACTGCTGCTCTCCTCTTGTACTCCTCTCCCTTAAGGCACAAACCATCCTCACAAGTACTAAAGGAAGCCTCCTATTTACATTTAAAAAACCTGACCAAACCAAAACCAGAGGCAATTTCAGTTTGTATCTAGTCTTCTTGGAACCTATGCATTTCTAACCTTCTACTTAATAGAGGAGGTGTATTAAGTAATTTATTGTAATAATAAAAGCTTGGACAGAAAGTCTTAACTGAATCTACAGATGAGTGAAACATGCTTTTACTTTCCAATTTTTTTTCAGTATAGCTGTAGAACTGCTTGTTGTTGCCTTTAATGTTCAGTGTTAACCAAATCTTGGTTTGTGTCTTATCTTTCTGCTTTCTGATACTCTCTAGACATGTTTATGCTCTTGCTGCATATTAATTTTTCATTATTTATCCTTAACATCACTTCCTGTGTAAATCCTTTCACAGGATAGATTCTTTACTGAGGATTTCTGTAATTGGTGAACCACTACCAAAAGCTCCTACTGAGAACTTCATGCAATGTAGCCATGTCTGCTCAGGTGTTAAATATTTCTTGAAAACTTCTTACAATGTTTTATTATCTTCAAAGCTTCTCAAAACCAATATTTGTCCTAATCTTGCATTATAACTGCCCCTGTGTAAGTTTACTTGGTTTAAATGAAATAAAACAGAATGTAATGTTATGGCCTCTTCCCCACATGCACATCCAAAGATGTACCTTCTGAATAGACCATGGGAACAGGTAGATGGAAGTACCAGTTTGTGGCACTGTAGTGATGTAGAATTTTAAAGTGGGGGAGAATGATTTTCTTATTTCCAGGAAAACTATTTGACAGGTGCTTTCATTTTCTTGGCAGGCAGTACCTCAGTTACTGTCGAGGCACTTTTACCACCCCCACATCCCCCCAGTAACAAATAATGGCACACAGAAAGGCTGATCTGTAGTTCTTAATCTTGGTTGCAATAAGGCTTGTTAAAGAATTTAAGTGTTGGGTGTGAAAAGCCATATCTGTTCAAAGATTCATCATTCCTCTCCAGCACTGGACACTTGTGGATGTCAACCCCTCTCCTTTTGCATTGTCTACTGAAACTGCTGAAACAGGCAGGCTGCCTGCAACCTGATCTTCCTGAGCATTTTGCACAGCCTTAGAAAAGCCCAAAAACCCAAAAGCCGAACCCAAAGCAGAAGCCTCAGAGATTTCCCTTCCTGTTTCCTTTTCATAGCAGTAACCCCATCAGTAGCTGAAGGTGTGAAACTATTCAGATACTGTGTAGGGATGATCAGTGCCCCTCATCCCACAAGACTTTCTTAATAATGACTTAAATCCATGTTAAAAACCAAAGAATAAGATAATTATCTTATATCTAGTGAGTTTTTTTTAAACTATTATTTAAATTTCTAGGTCCTTTTGTTGTTTCTATGTGCTTCCTTGGAACTTATTAGACCAAAAAGATTGAGTTCCTCAATCCACACACATTTTATGGGGAAAAGTTGTATTTTTGGGAGACTGTGTTTTCCATTTTTATATCTTGACTGCCTTGTTGTAATAGCTCCTGATAGATCTTCTGTGTATACTTTACCAAGAAGAATTGATCAATAGTATTTTAAGATAGCTATTTCTTGACATTTTAGAGGTGGATTTTAAATGTTCATCTGAAAATTATATGTTGTTACTGTGTGTGGGAAATAAAGGTTTGGATATTTTTCATGTTGAAATGCTTTTGGTTGTAGAAGTGCCTTTTTAATTTTCCTGGAATTTTTTCTTCCTATACAGTGGTAAGATTCCCCTTTCATTTGCCCTTCTTAGGGATATCCAGTCTGTCAAAATCTGATAAACATCTGAAGAACCCAGGCTGTACTAATGCCAAGGGAGTAACAGCTGCTGCTACAGAAGCCAAAGCTGCAACTGCAGTGGCTACCTCTGTGCTGAAAATGCTGACATGTCACTGTAGTAGAACTTGGGGTAGTGGCTTCTGCTGCTGCAGTAATACAGAGTACTGTCAAGCTTTTGTGGTGTTTTTTTTTTTTAAAGTTAAACAAGCAAATCAATTTTAAGAATATACATATATTTTAAAAATAATTATATTAGAAAAATATGTTTGTTGTGATCTTCTGAAGCAAAATCTAGAACTGAGCCTTTAATCATCTGCACGTGCTTCCTGTCTTTTCAGGATCTGCATTTGCATTCTGAATTGCATGGTCATATACATTTTTTTCCACATTAATCTTGCCTTATTTAGACTCCATGTAAAAACATCCAGGTGTGGAAAGCTGGTTGTGTGAGCAGCAGTGGAATTGCTCTTTTGAGTATTTCACTTCTCTGTAACAACCTCTTGATGTTGTCACTTGCATGCAAATTGATGTGGTTGATTATGTGTCCCTTCTTATTCATCTGTTTGCTATTTCATTATTTTATTCCAGTCATGGAATCATAGGATGGCTTGGATTGAAAAGAATCTTTAAAAATCATCTAATTTCAATCCTCCATCAAAGGTCAGGAAGATCTTCCACTAGATCAGCCCCATCCAACCTGGCCTTGAAAACTTCTAGGTATGGGGAATTCACAGCTTCTGTGGGCAACATGCACTGGTGTCAAAGCAATGTAATCACTAAAATTTTCTTACTTATATCTATTCTAAGCCTACCCTCTTTAAATTTGAAACCATTTGCCCTTGTCTTTCACTACAGGCTCTGGTAAAAACAGCCTATCATCTATCTATCCATCATCTATCTATCCATCTATCTATCCATCCATCTATCTATCTATCTATCTATCTATCTATCTATCTATCTATCTATCATCTCCCTAAAAGCCCCCTTGCAGTACTCCAAGGCCACAATAAGGTCTCTTCAGATTCTTCTCTTCTCCATGCTGAACACCCTGTCTCTCTCAGTCTGTCTTCACTGGACAGTTGGACCCACCCCAGCAGGCTCCTGGAATTGGGATTCCAGAAGTGGATGCAGTACCTTGGATGGGTTTTCATGAGAGTGGGGTAAAGGGGAGAACCACCTCCCTTGACCTCTGGCCACACTTCTTTTCATGCAGCCCAGGACATGGTTGGCTTTCTGGGATGCAGGAGCACGTTGCTGGCTCATATAAAATTTTATATCCATCAGTATCCCTACGTCCTTCTCTTTGGCTCTACTTGCAGTCCATTCCTCACTCAGCCTGTACTGATACTGGTGATTGCAGCCACATGAGTGCAAGACTGCACATGGCCTTGTTTAACCTCATGAGGTTCAGTGACCTACTTCTCAAGCCCATCAAAATCCCATCAAAGGATTGCATCCTTTTCCTATCCAACCAAGTTTATTTTTAAAAGCTACTAGTCAGACCTCTTAATAGGTCTTAATAGTTTCCTAGGGTTCCATGGATTTTCTGTTGATAATTTTACTCCATTTAAGAAAGTATTATCAACTTCTTGATGTTACAATCTGAGAAACACTGCCAAAGCACAAAGGTGGGCTTGGAAATGGAAAGTTTTCAGAAAGAGCCTCCTCCTCAAAGAGAGAGTCTGGGAGGAAACATGAGAGTGCAGAAGTTGCCAAAGTGCCAGAGAAAAGAGGGTGAAAGCATTTTTTCCATTTGTTGTTTATTGCCCAGTGGTGAAGAGTCAGAGGCTTGGCCACCAGTAAGGAGCCAGACATACACTCCAGCGGGATGGGGGAGAGAATCAAAAGACTAAAAGTGAGAAAACTCATGGGTTGAGATAAAGAGAGTTTAATAGTGAAAGCAAAAGCTGTACACTCCAGGAAAGCAAAACAATGGCATTCATTCACCATTTCCCACGTTCAGGCAGGTGTTCAGCAATCCTCAGGCCTCCTCACTTGTACAGCTACTTAAAAAGACAGGATATCATTGCTCCAAATCTCCCCCATTCCTCCCTCTTCCATCCACTTTGTATGTGGAGCATAACCACCATATGCTGTGGCATATCCCTTTGCTTGGTTGGGGTTAGCCATGTCCCAGCTGTGTCCCCTTCCAGCTCCTTGTGCATCCCCAGCCTTGTCACTGGTGGGGCAGTGTGGGAAACAGAAAATCCCTTGATGCTGTGCAGGCACTGCTCAGCGGTAAAGAAACCATCTCTATGCTAGCAATGCTGTTTTCAGCAGAAATGCAGAACAGAGCCCCATAAAAGCTACTGTGAGGAAAATGAACTCTATCCCAGCCAAAACCAAACACAGCATCTTTTAAAGGAACTCCAGATAGTTGCATCACTGTAGGCCTCTGGATTGATGAATTTGTGTGCTCTTCTTATGTACTAATAACTGTCTAGGGGACGAGGGAAAATTTATCTTTTTAAGAGATCAATTTTTGTGTCAGGATACAGCAGGAATCTGTAATTGTGTTCAGTGTATGCATGCAATGTCCAGAAAAGAAGATAAAAACTGTTGTGAAAAACAATATGGTACAAAAATTATTGAGGGCAGCAACAAGAGTCGCAGAAGAATTTCAAGGTACATATTACCAGAATTGTAAAATGGTTTAGGAATTCAATATTGGTAAATAAAAAATAAATCAGACAAAGGAAGAATACATGCAAGGAAGAATTTGGCAGATAATTCTGTTAAAATTTGATTATGTGCTTAGTGATGCTAAGTAGGTAAATCTGAAAAGGATTAATTAAGGACTAGGAGGGAAAACTGAAACATCATTGTGACCCCATATACAATGGATGTACTTGTCTCTGGAATACAGACAATAATTATTGTTACTCCCCATTCCCCTCTGAAAGAAAGCTGTAATAAAACTGGAGAAAGTAAAGACTAAGACATAAAAATGTAGGAACTGCATGGATAGGACATACCAAAGGCCTAGTAACCTGTTTCTCACAGCTGGGTATGGTGGGCACCCGAGAGAGAAGCTAGGCTACGTGTAGTGATACTTCACTCACATAGCTTAGCAAATTCCTGGTGTCATATCTTTGTAATTAGTAGTACTGAACAGATTTTTTCCCCCTCACTGTGTTCAGTTCAGTTTTGATCCTGTATAAGTACAGGGTCTGCAGAACCCTATACCAAGGCATCTCACAGCAGCACTGATCAGAGGGACAAGTTCAACAGGAAGCAAAACTAAACAGGTTGACTCTTTGGCCTGGATGAAAGATGAGTGAGAGAGGACATGACAGGGCTACAGAAGAAGACAATCTTCTTTTATGGTTGTTATGGAAGATAACTGAAAACAAAGGGATTGGGAAAAGGCTAAAAAGGCTGAAGCACACAAAGAGGATATAGATGCCAGGAAAAGCTTCCTGACAGTGCCTGGCACTGTAATCATCCAAGGTGGCAACAGGCATTTCTGCTTTGCCAGGAAATATCAGCCAGGACATACACTGACTTGTTGGACTGCATCATGTCCAACAAGGGACATGATGTTGGACTGCATCATGTCCAACAAGAAAGGGGTGCAAGTTCTTTATGAGTCTGGTTTTACCCCTAGACCAAAACCAGTTTCTAAAAATGTGCTTTAGGATTTAGAGGAAAATTACTGATTTTTTTCAGTGGAAAAATGCAGCTGGTAGAGGGAGTCCTGGTCTTGTTGGTGAAGACTCGGACTCTGTGACACCAATTTCCAGACAGGATATTGTCTGTAATGGCAGTGTAACTTGTAATGGCAGGAGAGCAGGTAGCAGTGTGAAAGTGGGACAGCCCAGTGGGAGATGACTATCCTGGGGCAGATGGGAAGTAGGATTTACAGATTTCCCTAGTGCTCAAAGGGTCAAAGGTGACGGAACAACTGGATTCCTCTTCTCCATCATGTCTATCAGGGCTCCTTCAGTATCAGGGAACACAGTCATACATCTCTGTCTCTTGGAGAGTGTTGCCATGACCAAAGTTCTTATCTCTAATTCCTATGTGTACATTTTCAGATGGGATAATCTGGCAACCAGGAGACCACAGATTCAGTGTAAGGATGGTAGCCACCCTGGCATTTCTAGATGGTCTGTCGAGAGATGTCACTGCAAACATGGGCATGTGATGCACACTGTAGGAACTGATTCCCCTGTGTTCACAGGGAGACCATGAAGATACAGGTGCATGGCCAGCAACAGGGCTGGGTAGAGCTGCACTGGTGTGTTTGGTCTTGTATCCACAGCTATGTTTCTGTGTTCCCATTGCTCCATTCTGCTGGATAAGGGGACTGGAGGAAGTACAATGGTGAAGTCAACAGCAGATCTTCACTTGTCTAAATTTTTTCTCTGAACTGTCTGTGCTGGTGGTGGTGGTGATACTGATAGCTCCAGTGGGGAGAATGGAGTCAAAGTGCATCTGTTTGCAAGGGAGGTGAAAACCACGTTTTGGTAGAATCTGCTCTGTGCTACAAGAGAGAAAGAAAAAGGAAACTGATGAAGTGAGGAGAAAAGGCATATGGATTAAAAGGTGTTGGAGTGTAAGGCATTCATGCTAGAGAAGGAAGATAGATGCAGTAGAAATTGAGGAAGAGGGAGGGAAAATGAAGGAGAAATGTTGAAGTTATCAATGTCTATAAAATTCTAAGAGGCTTGGTCTCTCAGTGAGAGTTAGAGGGACAGCAGTACGGACATTCTCATGTCCTTTTAAGAATTCCTTAGGGCAAACATAGTATTGGTGTATGTAAAGGTTTGGAAAGGCTCTTTCTGTGTGGCCAAGTGGTAGAAAGCTTTAGCTTTACACTAAGAGCAAACAAGGTTTCTTTCAAACTTCCTGTTTCATAAAATGCTTAAAAAGAGAACAGTAATATGGTTTTGTTCATGCAGTATAGAATACACCCTTCAAGCAGGAATCTGAATTAATGAAGTTTGCATTAATGTACTGTTTTGATTTGGCATATCTGGTGGGGATTAGTAATTTCTTGGATGGAAAATTATTTTAATTCTAAAAAATGGCACATTAACGCTTTAAAAAAAGAGAAGCCTAACAAGTCATTTTTGCATGCCATTGTGTAGTAAAGTACAACTACATTAGACAAATGTTGGTGTGTTGTGTGTGTGGGGTCATCAGTGATGTTCACAAACCACTTTCAGTTTAGTCTCAGTATTGGTCTAGAAGCATGTGGGGTTCAATTCACAGAAGCATCAGAAAAAAAAAAAAACCAGAGAGGGGATTAAGAAAATGAACACACCAGAGGTGAAAAACATGATGCATGGAAAGGCAGCTGCAGATTTTCATTGTTAATTTTAGAGAAAATGAGCAAACATGAGATGTTTAAAGGTGAAAGGAAAATATTTTCATACATAATGTATAATGAACTTGTGGAAGTGCTCAATATGTATTAAAGAGTTAGAGGCAGAAGTTCTTTTTTGTAGAAACTACTCTTCATTCAGAAGCTGTTTTATTGGAAAAATGCAAATGCTTATATTTACTCTTCAAAAAGATATATTCCTAAACTTTTTTCCTGGTCTTGTTTTTGTGTTGCCTTTTCAGTTCTTCCCCAGAACTGGTAGTTCCCTGAGTCCCTGCTAGATGGCATGGCAAGCCACCACAATAATAATAGTGTGATAAGGCAGATGTACTGGTATGTTTTGTGCAGTAGCCAAGAGAACCGCTCAGCCAACATTTTTCCATTCCCTTTTCCTTCCTATATTTTCATCATGTTTTCTTACTTATATATGGGAGATCACAGCTAGGCTTTTAGTTTCTTAATTATTAAAGCAATTATAAGCAGAGGTAAAGTTCTTTTTCTCCTATATAGATGAAAGGAGATAAAATCAATACTGCTTGTAGCTGTATTTCATAAAGCACACTTGAGCCTTAATAGATGTTCTCTCTGCTTTTTCTGTGTTTCCTGCTGTAGAAATGGTGTGATCCAAGCACTAGCAATGTGCCATTCCTTCCCTCACACCCAGCTGCCAGTGAAACTTTCTCCTTGGTCCCACAGGACCTTATGAATCACTATACACTGTCCTGTTGCATGTTTCACTTTGGCTTCACGAAGACTGTGCTGGAATGAGGGAAAATGTTTGAATGCTAGCACTAACAAAGCAACTATTCAGTTTTGCCTTCAGTGTTTTTCTCCCTCTGAGTGTGTTAAAGATTGATTCAGAAAGTCTGGTTCTCCTGCTACTCTGTTAAGGTGAAATTAGGACTAATTCTAAACAACTCACTGAGGTGACAATGTTGTAACTGCTGTCAGCAAAAGCACAATTGGTGTGCAAAAGATTTACATGGGAACATTTTCAAAATTACCATTTTCTATGGATTTTAGAAAGTGATGTTTTAGTAGCTGCTGCCTTACAGGGTAATTGCTTTTAAAACTAACGATGGATGCAATGGGGAAGGACCAAAGGTAGAAGGTATAAGCACAGATTAGCTATGGGCAAGTTATCTGTAGTAGAATTCTGTCAATATTTGCAGGTGCAGATTTACAGAGGGGGATAAGAACACAGGAGTTTTCATTTCCTAGTCCTTGCAGCAGCACTGGGAGACTGGCTATACACAGCACTACATTGCCATTTCTCCTTGGCATCTTGGTCACAGGAGGCAGATAGATGTAGGTCACGGAAGGGGATCTGTGACTCCATGCAGTAGCTGGCAAGTGGGAGCCTTGTGCTGGGTATTGTATGGTGGGGAAGAAGGATCATGCCTCAGCATGTGATCAGGTGTGCAAGGGGTAAAGCTCATCTTGTGCCCCACGCCTCTCCCAGTCACGTGGGCACTGTACTGGGCCCTGCTGCAGCTTGGCTTGGCAAAGACTCTAAAGAAAGAGGCTACAATATTAAAGGGGTTAATGTGTAAAGTTGTCATGTAAAAAAAAAAAAAAATCCATGCTCTTTTTACCAGGGTTTAATAGAAAAAGCTTTTTTACGCTGTGGAGTTAGTAATTCTGCACACACAGAGAGTGAACAGAACTAGTGAGTCTATTATAAATAGTGCTAAGTTTATCAGTTCTAATCTCATTTGTTTTCCTAAAGAAAAGGTAAGCATTAACAGGCTCTTAACTTGTGATAAACGAATTCTCTTGTGCTGCATTTCAGGAAGGATCTAGCAATGGAAAACTCGGGGGAAACACCTGCTTAGTGTAGTATAACCAGCCTGTTTAAAGCCTGCACAAGTAATTTCAGCAGTGTTAGTGCTGAGAGTATTATGGGGAATGTGAGTAATGGATATGAAAATATGGTATTGCATTGTCGAAAATGCCCTGGAGAGGCAATATGTGATTACAGAGTCTGAAGGATCTTTTGTGTGAGTCTTAATGTGAAATCTTTATGTTGCTCAAGTCAGTGGCAAGGGCTGTGTAATGACACCTGAAAGGAGAGGAGCACAGAGCCAGTATATTGATTATTGATATTGTCTTTCATTAGAAAGTTATTTGAGGCAATGTATACCTCTGCAGGTAATCCTGTAGAAAATAAGGGTTAGATGTGTGAAAAGACTTAAGCATCCATGTGTCCTTTTTGGTGCGCAGCTCTAGTCTTTAGGAAGCAGCAGGGATGTTAAAGCCCTAGTTCAGTGTCTAATGGGCATGCCCAAACACATACCCACAGCCAACCCAGTCAGGATCCTTCTTCTTAATGACCTCAGTTGAATTCCTACCAGAATTAGTTTCCCTCAGCTTAGCCCAAGGAAGAGTCTTTGAGGACTACTTTGCAGTGACTGTGGCTATTCCCCATGCACCTCTTCTCAGATTCATTACTCTGTGTAATTCAGAGAAGACTTGAACCTGTCTCTTCATCTGTGCCAGAAAGAGTACTGCGGCCTCTTGGCTGTCAGATATTCAGAGGGGAGGAGAAGAGGGAGGAGAGCTATCTCCTGTTTAAACTCTTCCAGTATATACAAATAATGACAATTCATTACAGCAGAGACAGAGATTGATGACATGGGCATATAATTAGGGCTATCACCTGGGAAGTGGGAGAGTCAGGTTCTGGTCCATGCTCCAATGAATATTTAATTATTAACATGAGATGGAACAGCTCTGTCAAGCCTGGGTAGGCTGCACCTGCAGTACTTCAATGGTTTTCTGCTGCAGGCAGTCTTCTGGCAAGTAGGAGAACTGGACTGAGCCCCTTGTTTCCACATTAATAGGTTTCTCAGAGCAGATCTTTCACCTTTTGCGAGCACTCACTGCTGAACAATTCTAGAAGACAGCAAAGATTTTGGTAGCTTTTATTTACTTTTGTGATGGGTGTCTTAGGCATTTAATTTGAAAAGAGAATGAGAATTTTTAGAAAGCTCTCACATCTCCAGAATAGGATCCTTTGTGCTCTGCCAAGGTGGCCAGAAGTGAGGTGTGAGGACACAGGTAGTGCATTTAATAACTTGTGAACTCCCAAAGAGGAAGAAAGAAAACAGAGATAAAATCTTCTTGGTCCTTTCCCAGATGAAAAGCAGTGGAATCAAAATCTTGGTGTGTAAGTTTCAGTGAAGTCTCTGGAGAAACTCAATATTCTGGTAGAAATGGAGTGAAAGGCAAACTACTGCCCCAGACCCTACAAGGAGGTCAAGCTAAGGAATACTCAAGGAGGAGAGGGAGATTCAGTTGCTGAAACAGGAGGGCCAAGTATCACTTTTGGTGTTGGCTCTAACATTTTAAACCTGTCTGGCCTCCTTCTGGTTTGCAAAGGTGCAGATCTCCCTAAAGTTCTTCCTCAGACCTGCCAGTCACCTGCAGATATTGTGGCTGCCCATGGCATCTCAGATAGCTTGGGGTGAAAATGTTTAGGCAACTGAATCCCACCCATCCTGTCCATCTTGCAAAGGTGGTCTCTCTAGCCTTTGAATTTGTCTTGTCATTCTGCTTCACCAGCAAGACCAGTGACTACTAATGTGGAAATCTGTCTCAATCTACACAATGGCTAAAATTGTTCTGATCTTGCAAAAGGAAGGACAAAAAAAATCAATTTGAACCCCCTTGTCATGGAGTAGCTGATCCAGTTTTTCACTGATACAAAATATCACTCTTTTTTTTTTGCTTAAAAGCAACTTCACAGTCTACAGTACAGCTTTTAAGACAATTTGCAAAGACTGGCTGAATTTTAAGAGATGTCTATTGAAAGTTTGTAGTAGTTTTATTTGCTATTAGTACCTTTCTTACGGTTTTATCAATATTTTTGTAATTAATTTTAGAAGGTTATTGTGTAGTTAAAAAAATACAGCAAATTCAATTTTAAGAAAGACTGAAATGTATTGATAGCTTCCCAACAAAAATAATAAGAAAAGAACAACACAAAGAAATTTGTAATGGAGAAAGATACAGACTAGGGACATTCTGCAAGATGTTGTGTAATACAATGTGTGCCAGTAATAAGCAGTTTCTGTTTTCAAAGACGTGCAGCCTTGCATCTTAAATTGTTCTGATTTTTAATTCATCTTGATTGTCTTATATTCGAGATGCTCTTTGCCCTTAATATAATCAGATTTGGTAAGATTTGCTGTCTCACTGGGTTTGACACTATTTGACAATCTGGGTTTCATGATCTTGACTGACATACTGACATATATCTGGATATCAATTACATTTTATTAAAAAAATATACCCATTGTAATACAAGCATTTCCTCCCTCCTGCTTGGTTCAGTTATACTTACTGAGAATCAGGGAAAAAATTGTAGGTCACACAGATACAAAAAGGCAAGACTGACTGAGCCTTTCTCTGAACAGTGTTCTACTGAGTGCTCTGTTTCTACTCAGTGTGAACATGGATTTAACACTGATTTTTTAAGAAGCTGTGTGGAACCACTTGTTACCAGTAGTTCCTCTTGGAGATGCCACCCAAGCCTTTGGGCTTGTGTGCCAGATCTCTTTTGACTGTGTCTGTTGGCTGATGAGCTTGTTGCAGTCTGAGGATACTGCTGAGCACAAACCTTGCCTGTCTTTCTCAGCATCATTTTCAACACTTGACTGTCAGTTTGTGTTCCAAAATGCTGTGCAGTGAGCCAGCTAGTTACACTGCAGGAGAAGGCCAAGTCTGGACACCGGCTGGCAGTGAGCTTACACTCAAGTGCTGTCCTATGATCAGTACAGCTCTGACAGCTCAAGCCCTGCCTGCCCTCTTGTTATTACATTCCTTTGGAAACTGGGTTCTTTTCCAGGAAAACAGACACAGGTGCACCACATATACAGAGGGCTCCAGTCTGTTACTCTAAAGGAAAGAGAGTATTTATTAATGCTTTGGAAAAATATTTTCTGACACAGAATTTAAGCAGGAGGCTCAGGAAGCTCATTGATAAATTGGCAAGAGAACAGTGGCAGATTGTGGATTACTGCTAACCACTCCCAGGGTTCAGAAGAATAAAAGGTTGGTGTGAGCTAGTGATGGCATCATGGCAAGATTTTGACTTTTGACATTTGAAGAGTAGAAGGGCCAGCTGCCTATCAACCATGGAGCTACTCAGGTAATGGGACAAAGACAACCTTCTCCCAGTGACCTGCACAGAAGCAAAAGCAAAAGCAAAAGCAAAACCAAACAAAAAGAAGGCAGCAGCACCATGAGTTTTGGATGATTCTGTGGATGGCATATGCCAACAGTACAATATCCAGCAAACTACGGGACCGCTGAAATGATGTTTTTACAAATATATTAATGGCAAAAGGAAGGATAAGACCAACCTTTGTTCTCTACTGGATGCAGGAGGGAACTTAGTAACTGCAGATGAGGAGGTGGAAGTGTTTAATGCCTTCTTTGCCTCAGTCTTTAGTGGAAAGATGGCTTGTCCTCAGCTCTCCTCATGGGCTGGTAGATGGTGTTAGAGAGCAGAATGGTCCCCCTGTTATCCAGGAGGAGGCAGAAATCTCTGGGACCATCCAGATGGATCCAAATGGGATCCATCCCAGAGTGATGAGGGAGCTGGCAGATGAGCTTGCAAAGCCACTCTCCATCATTTACAAACAGTCCTGGCTCACTGGTGAGGTTCCAGATGACTGGAAGCTGACCAATGTGACTGCCATTCATAAAATGGGTGGGAAGGAGGATCCTGGTAATTTTAGGCCAGTTAGCCTGACCTCAGTACCCAGCAAGGTAATAGAGCAGTTTATAGTGAGTGTCATCACACAGCACTTACAGGATGGCCAGGGTATCAGGCCCAGCCAGCATGGGTTGAGGAGGGGTAGGTGGTGTTTGACCCACCTGGTCTCCTTTTATGACCAGGTGACCTGCCTGGTGGATGCAGGGAAGGCTGTGGATGTTGTCTGTTTGGACTTCAGCAAGGCCTTTGACACTGTCTCCCACAGCACACTCCTGGAAAAGCTGGCAGCCCACGGCTTGGACAGGAGCACTCTGTGCTGGGTCAGGAACTGGCTGGAGGGCCGGGCCTGGAGAACTGTGCTGCATCCAGCTGGGGCCAGTCACCAGTGGTACCCTCAGGGGTCTGTGCTGGGGCCAGTTCTGTTCAATATCTTTATTGACAACATGGATGAGGGGATTGAGTCATTCATTAGTAAATTTGCAGATGACACTAAGGTCAAAACGTGTGTCGATCTGTTGGAGGGTAGGAGGGCTCTGCAGAGAGACCTGGATCGCCTGGATGGATGGGCAGAGTCTAACAAGATGAGGTTCAATAAGTCCAAGTGCTGAGTCCTGCATTTTGGCCACAATAACCCCCCTGCAGTGCTACAGGCTGGGGACAGAGTGGCTGGACAGTGCCCAGGCTGAAAGGGACCTGGGGGTGCTGGTCACAGCCGGCTGAACGTGAGCCAGCAGTGTGCTCTGGTGGCCAAGAAGGCCAACGGCATCCTGGCCTGGATCAGGAATAGTGCAGCCAGCAGGAGCAGGGAGGTCATTCTCTCCCTGTACTTGTCACTGGTAAGGCTGCACCTTGAGTGCTGCCCTCAGTTTGGGAAGGACACTGAGATGCTTGAGTGTGTCCAGAGGAGGCAACGAGGCTGGTGAGGGGCTGGGAACACAAACCCTGTGAGGAATGACTGAGGGAGCTGGGGGTGTTTAGCCTGGAGAAATGGAGACTCAGAGGTGACCTTGTTACTCTCTACAACTTCCTGAAAGGTGGTTGTAGTCAGGTGGGGGTTGGTCTCTTTCTCCAGGCAGCAACTGACAGAATGAGAGGACAAAGTCTTAGGTTGAGCCAAGGGAAATACAGGTTAGATATTAGGAAAAAGTTTTTTTACAGAAAGAGTGATAAAGTACTGTAATCATCTGCCTGGGGAGATGATGGAGTCACCATCCCTGGATGTATTTAAAAAAAGATTGGGTGTGGCACTCAGTTTAGTTGGTGGCCATGGTTTAGTGGAGGTGTTAGGGCATGGGTTGGACTCAATGATCTTTAAGGTCTCTTCCAACCTTGTGACACTGTGATTCTGTGATCATTGAAATTTACCTTATCAAGGATGAACTAGTCATGATGGGAATGAGACCAAGAGCTTTTTCCTGCCTTCTGAGAAGAATGTGAGCTACAGGTATGTGTCTTCTGGCACCATCACTGAATGGAAGGGCTTGAATAAGCATCATAGTAATTTTGCTCATATAACTCTTGGAATAAATTTTATTAATAAGTGTCTTTGCAGAAACTCTCTTTCCTAGCAAGTAGGATAAGATGATCTGACTCTAGATGAACAATTTCAGACCAAAATGTTAAGATATTAACATAAATTATTGTTACCAAAAAATACTTTTATAATGAGAAGTATTTTGCAAAGGCAATGTCCCTCCTCTGCTTATTGAATTAAGAGTGATTGCAGAAAAGAAGTCAGCTGAGGGCTGTGAAACTGAAATGCTGTAGAGGGCCCTAAGTCCTCATATACCTTCGAAGTTTTTCTCATTATTGAACAGAGTATTTAGTAAGGGAGTAAGAATCCAGGCAAGTAGTAGATTCTGGAGTCAGTGCAAAGGTGGGATTTCTTTCTGGGGGTAACAAGATAAAAACTGCTGGTTTTGGGGATTTTTCTGAAAATAAATGAGAATCTTTAATCAGTGATTGGAAACATGGAAACATAAGAAAAGATAACACATAATCAGAGACCTTGTGCTCTGCAAACTCTTCCACTACTGATAACAAGTACTTAGGTTTCAGAATACACCCACAAACTGTGAATGAAAACTAGAAAAGGAAGAAAAAAACAGCCTGGTGCAAGGCTTTTCTGTTTGTCTCCTGATTTTACACAATGGAACCTCTGTGTGCAATTGTGTTGTGCATTTTTAGGGGAAAAAACAGTATGGAAAAGAATGCAGCTTGAAGAGTCAAACTTTAATGCAATATCATTTTACATAAGCAGACAGTATTTTTTATTAATTTACTTTTAAAAATTTGTATATTTTTTCCTTACAATAAATAATCCAGTTTTCATATTTTTGTATTTACAACCTTTCTGATATCCCAGTACTCCTTTACATATTGTTAATTAATTTCTCTCATTCTTAAGTATTCATAGTATTAAAATATTTATAAAGAATTAATGTTTGACCTTTATCATTACTTAGTCAGGGTAAGTAACATTTTTTTAATCTCGTCTTGTAAGGAAATTCTTCCAGGTCAAAAAGTATGTTAGTCTATTTTTCTTCAGAGATAGGATTCTAGCCTGAAGCCTGTCTTTGGAGTGAACAAAAAACTCCCAAACCTTAATCCAAACAAGAGTAATGCAGTGCCAGTATGGAAAAAATGGTCTATAAATATGGTGTAGTTTTTTTTTGTTTTGTATCTCAGAGAATTACTATCAACAGGTAATAAAAACATATAACTACAATAGTTTCCCTGAAATATTTTCTCCCACATAGTTTAATTTATAAGAAAAATAGATTACCTCTGGACAGCATTTATTTATGCATTCTTCTTTTCTGTAATCTGTGTAATTTTTATGGGGTGTTTTGTTATTGCATCTCTACAGAAAGTAGGATTTTTTTTAATCCCCTCCAGAATGAAAAATACTTTGCTTAGGTTGAAGGTCTTCTGGTTTGTCACTGGAAGGCCCCTTTACTTGCTGATTTCTACTCATTAAAGTGGTAGTTTATCCACCTTCAAATGTCTCTGCTCTGTGTCACAGACACTTATTTGTTCTCTAGCCATCAAAGTGTATTAAAATTAACAGCAGTCATCACATGAGTGGAGGGTAGCCATTCTCAGACGCACAGATAGTTATATACTCACAGCAGGAAACTCGCAATCAAATTCTAACAAAAGGTCACATTTGCAATAAGTAAAGGAAAATGTAGGTAATTGGTTATGGAATCAGTTAATATCTTTGCAGGCCTTGAAAGGCACTCTGATGGACTTGAAAGCTTTTTGTTCAAGTAATTAAAAGTGAGGTATTGTGATAGTATTAAAAAACTCAGGAAATTCTTGGTGTGCTGTAAAATGATGTTGCTACAATGGCAAACAAATTTAAGAGGGAAAATTATTTGTGGCTTGTTTGAAAAGATGCACAGATTTGGATTCTGGCTGAAATGCAGAAAAAGGAAAATGCAGGAAAATATGAGGATTAGCCCTACTAAATATATTTTTATGCCTGGTTTCAAGACATGCCCGCTCTTTCCCTCAGCTGATTTAATTTTGTGGCTGCTTCAGAAATTCCAGGCTGTGGTGTTTTCCCAGGCTTCCCAGAGACTTCAGGATATCTGCTGATTTGGAAAGCAGTGACTGACTTTCTGAGGCTGAAAAGCATTTCAGTGTTGGCTGGAATTCTGTTTCTTCTAGTGGTACAAGGCAGTCCTGAGCCACATCTACAGTTTAGCTGTGTCCTGGGTTGGGCAGGTCCCTGAGCCTCCTGCCACAGAAGGTAAAGCACAAAGCAGGGACCTATCAGGAGACAGACTGTGGAAATGCACTGGTGTTTTCTTTGTCCATCAAACACTCTTTTTTGTCCAGTCCAAGCTAGGAGTTTCTGACAGTTTTTGGTGTGACTGGGGACAGAATCTTTAGGGCATCTGGTGTGACATGCTTCCTCTGCCTGTAAAAAATCAAAGTTGGCACCTGAGGGCCCTCAGCAGGAGGCTGGGTGCTCCCTTGAACAGAGGGTGGTGCATCCCATATCTTCCCATTTATGCTTCGATGCTCTGAGTTGGGAAAAAAAAATGTCTACTGGATAAGATGGAAATGGTGTGTGACCTGGTTATAGTCCTGAACCTATGGGTTGGGACACTTGGCAAGAAGGGGGAAGGCATGATTTTAAGCTTCTGCTTGAATAAAAATTTTAAATAACCAAACAGCCATTTAATATACTCAAAGAATTCTTTTCTGCTCTGACAGCAAAACTAGACTGTCACACTCAAAACTCCTGTGTGTCTTAATCCAGATTTGATGGTACCACCATTCAAATTTTGACCCCTTTTACAAATATGAGCTCAGGCTGGTTTTGCTCCAGAATAGCCCCAAGCCTAGCATTCAGGAAGCTTCCTGGTAGCTAAGGAAAATCTGTCACTGAGCCCTGGTATCTCCAACTATCAGTGAGTCCTCCCCTTGCTGAGAAAACAGAAGGTGGAACTGGCCCTACAAGAATTTGGTGGAGGAACTCCATGTAGCACAAGGCAACTTTGGGCCTCTCAGAGATCCCCAAAGTCCCAGGAGCTTTCTTAGCTATAACTGGCAGTGGGGATAGAACCAGAGACCTGGATGAGATGCCTGTGAATTTTCAGGTTTCTTCCAGGCAATCTAGGTGTGCCTGTGTTGTCCCAGATGACTACCAAGGGGTAGAGCATTGTAATTTTGACTCCCTTAAATGAAAATTAAAGCTCACCTAACAGGAAGCTTTTCTCTCCATTCAGCAATGCTCTCTGCAGAAGTTCTGAAGGAATTGATAGTTACCAACAGGAAAACTTAATCTCTTCTCCTATCTGTTTTATTTTCTAATAGCCAAATTATCCTAACAAAGGCAACACAGGCCTGATCTTAGAATGGTGTGTGGATTCTCCCAAGAAGAAATTTGGGAAGGGGAAGAGGACTTCCAAGGCAGAATCCAAATCTCATTAAAATAAATTAATTCAGAGGAAGACCAAGATTTTGCTTCCTGCAGGAAAAGGTGTTTCAGTGTCACTCTCTCTCTTCAGGCTCAGTTTTCCACTTCCCACATGTCTATTATCTCACCTCTGCATTATTTTTAGTGATTCTCCAGCAAAGGTGATGCTAGGAATGGTCAAGTCTCAATTTTCTGTGTTGTCCAAGCATAAGCAGACAAAGAAATCACTTTTCAATTTTTCCTTCCTTTTCTTTCTCAGGCTGGTGTCTGAAGTGACCGTCACTGCTTAGACCAAAGCTGGCATGAAAAGTGGTTTGCCTTGTCTTGGAAAGAGTGACAAGTGTCATCTCAAATATGTGCTCCTTAAGCTCTCCTGCTGTGCTAATGCTGCAGAGAGGAGGAGGGAAAAGCTGGTTAAAGTTTTCTCCCTGTCAGGTCTTTGATTGTGCCAGCCCTGACTGGGCATTGTGTTCAACCAATCCAGCATTATAATGAAGTTGTGAAAATTAGTGAGAACATTCAAAAGACTTTGAATTTTGAACATTGAGTATTCCAGAGAACTGGGATGTAATCTGCAAACTGTATGAGTGAGGGAAGAAGGGGAAGAACAACTCTTGCTAGCAACACATCAGTTTTATTTGAGGATCTTTCCCCAGAGAGTTAGCAAGAAGGAAGATAATAAAGCATTTACTGAATTGCTAGGTGGAGACTATTTGCTCATTGTAATTGAAATTATTGTAGGAAATTCTTTGCAAATTTGCAAGTCTTTCAATTAATAGGAAGGGGGAAAATACCCAAACATCTTTTGTGTTTAAGTAATCAATCAGAGGTGGAAATTAGAAGTTTGAGTAAGACAATATTTGAATCAATTATTGCAGTAGGTAAGTGTTTTATAGGTTGAAATACCCGTGCCTAATCTATGTTACAAAATTTCAAATAACAAACTTTAAAAAAAATAACGAAATTTTTTTAAAAAAAAAGAAATAGGTAGGGAGAAAGTTGTTTCAATTAATTAATTAATTTATCCAACTGAAAGGCAAGAAAATGGAAATGCTGAATAAAAGTAAGAGCCTCTCAATCTTTTGCCTCTTTCTAGGCTAAACTGTAGTAAAAAATACCTAGTCTAAAGCAATTTTCATGGAGGTTATATTTTCTA
Source organism: Urocynchramus pylzowi (assembly GCA_013397555.1). Lineage (NCBI taxonomy): Eukaryota > Metazoa > Chordata > Aves > Passeriformes > Fringillidae > Urocynchramus > Urocynchramus pylzowi. The sequence goes on along the minus strand of VZRH01005451.1, from coordinate 164,272 downwards.
TGTTGGGTTTTTTTTTGAGAAACTGTGTGAAACTTTTTTTTAGGACATTCTCTTTCAAACTATTTGACCATGTGAGATCAAAATATTCTAGCCCTGTGTTATGAGGCCTTCAGATCTCATCTTGCTCAGATTGTTTGAAAGAAGATCAAGATGTAACCTGATCACTGGTAAAAGGAATTTCATCGTGGAAAAAAGGTCTGGCAGTAGGGGATTACAATCTTGTTGACACAAACATCCAGAGATCCTACTGAAGCTAAGTGGCATTTCTTGAAATACAATACCCTTTCCTTGCTGTGAGGGTAACAGAGCTTTTGTTGCATATACATCTAATCAGGTTCCCATCCTGGAGGTGTCTTGGTCTCTGCTGTCCTCTGCCTTTGATTGACTGAAATGTCACAGCCCTGGGGCTTGAGAAAAGGTATTTGATTGATTAAGGATGTATGAAATTTAACTTCTCTGAGAGGATGATATGACAGTCCTTTCAAAGCCTATAAAAGATACCAAAATATTTTGTTGAACAGGTTTGGGCTTGCTTGGGGTTTTTTTTCATAAAATTTTGAATTAATGGCTTGTTCTTGGGTTTTGGAGAGTTTTTTACTTGATGTAATTACTTTTCTGTACTAAAATTCTATTTATTTTCTTTGTCTGCTTGACAAAATCCCCCAGGAGCATTCACACCACATTTCAAAACTGATCTCTGTCCTCTTATGAACCTGAAACATTTACAGTCTCATTTTCCACTTTCCTCCTGCAGCTGTTTCACCATCTGCAGATTGAATCAGATATAGATTAAATGTAGGGGGTTTTTTAACTGGGATTATTTTTTATAGGATTTGCCTTTGATATTCCCCTCATGCAAATTCCCCATCCATCTTTCAGTGACCAAAATACCTGGCTGGCATCCCAATAAACTTTGAAAAATTAAAATATTTTAAATTTGTGTGGTAAGTTTGGAGGCTGAGAGGTTGTGTGTAACATGGATTGGGCTGATACCTGTACAGTTTCACGCTCTCCATCTAAGTCACACCTTCAGCTGCTCCTGCTGATTCCAGCCATGCCTGTACAGGCTGTGCTTGTGGCTGTAGCACCCAATCTGCCCTGCTGCTGGGGGTAGGTGTGTGTAAGTGACAATTGCTCCCCTGAGAGAGGAGACCATCGCTCTGCAGAACAGAGCCTTGCAGCCCCGGGTTATCTGGCTGCTGCGTGGTACAAGCACTTTACATGCTGCAAAGCCTGGCAGAGACAAAAGGCTTGGTGGGATCCCATCGGCTCTCTGGATGCTTCTGAGGGCTCTTAGGGGAGCAGCCACTTTAAGCAGTGTGGGAACTCAGTGCATCACCTCAGATGCTCTGAGTCCCAGGGAGAGCCCCTGGGGGGCTCAGAAGTCCTGGAATGTAGCCAAAAGTACCTGGTGGCTTGATTTTGACCCTTCGAGAGTCGTGCTATCTCAACATGAAGATTTACAGGTTTCTGAGGTGTAAATGGTGAAGGACAAATGCTTTTTTAGACTAGAACATAGGTTTTAGGATTCTGGTGCAAGGGGGTATGATGGAGACAAGATGGAGGATTTAGGCCCGACCTCGTGGTTCTTCTTCTTCTTCTTGTCATCCATCTTCTGTGTGATGTATGCACTTTGGATTGGCTTATGCTAAAGGTGCACTGTTCAACAAAGGTGATGGGAATTGGAAAAAAATTGTAAATATCATATACGTAATTATCAGTATAAGAATGTTCTACCGCCCCGGGGGCGGGGAGTTTGCGTGTGGCTGTCTTGCTGGTCGGATCTCAGCTGGGCAGAAGAAAAACTTTTTAGATAAGATAAAATAAACAACCTGAGAAAAAGATCAAAAGAAGAGTCCAGACTCATCTGTTCACCGCAGGCTGTCTGCGGACCACCCTACGCGTGTCCGACAGAGACAGGCAGCCGATCGGACAAAGCAGGAGGCCAGGCTCCTGGCCTGACTTCCTAACTGGTTGGCTTTCTGGGGAAAAGACAGCTCGAGTTTTCCTGGTCTTCCTGGTGTCACCCTGCAAGGAGGGGAGGGACAGCGCTGAGTGCTTGACAAAGGATCTTTTTCCTTTATGCATTTCTGCAGAGAAGTATGGAGGACATAGAAGGTTTGGTTCATGGTAGATAGAGCAGCTCATTGTATGTATTTTGTAAACATTAGAGGGTTCAGGGAACAGAATAATAATGCTTAGTAATAAAATATTTATAATTTATCTCTTTATAAAGCTGATAAACAAGTAATATCATGAAACCAATTTAAATTGTCCTTTTATTTTTTAAAATCTCAAATTGGTTCAGCTCTCAGGATAATTTCCGCTGTAAATTTTATGTTGCATATTTAATACTATTTGGCTTTAAGTAATTATCTGTTTTAAATCTTACTGTTGCAGTTTCCTTGTATGCCCTAGGGCAACTGGGTATAAAGTTATCAAAAAGATACTGTATTCAAAAAGAACAAAATATGTAAAGCTTTGTCATATTTTTACAATCCCATGTATATTTATCATAGTTTCTAATTATTCTTTTTGCTTTACTGCATATTATTAGTTTAATTGAACCATAAACTTTAGACTAATAACACCAATTTGTCTTTCATTATACTTTGCTCTATTAACTTTTACAAATGGGTTCATCTCAGCCACTGATTGATGGGCTCACAGCAACTGTGCTAGATTTCTTGCCCAAACAGCCACGTTGCATTTTCTGCTCTTGGAAGATGCTTTTTCTTTTTTTTAATTTTTTCCCCTTCCTCCTTTTTTTATTTTTTTCCCCTTTATCTGAATAAAGATTCATTCTTTATTCTTAGGGTTTAAATGCAACACACATTTTGTAACTTGCCTCTTCCAAACATTAGCCCTTCTGGCGGAAACCACCAGCAGTAAAAAGAGCTGAAGTTCTCAATTACTTTAAGAGATCCTTTTCAAAACAAAATATTTGGTTCAGAGTCCCAGTAAAGCCTATTCTCTTCAGAATCTGGGGGATTTGAATCTCCTAGTGATCTTCATAGGCAGGCATTTCTCTATTAAGTGGTGGGAGTTTCAGGAAAATATTAAATCACATATCTATTGGAAAAAACCCTCATACCTATAAAATTACACAAAAATAACAAAAAGCTGGAAAAAAAAGAGCAAATGTGAAAAGCTAATATAGAGCCACTAAACAAATTCATAGTTTGGTTAGGGACAAGACTTTTTAACAGCACAGTCCTTATATCCCTTTCTACTCTATTCACAAATCTAATTAATCTGCAGGGTGAAAAATTCACATTGAAAGTAAGCTGGTCTCTCCCAGCTTGGTCAACTCGTATCTCTCTAAGCTTCACAGGCTTAGTGATGCTCTGCCTTGCACTGTCCTGTCACTACAGGTCAATTCCTTGATCACTGCCCATGTCCTGTCAAGACTTCTGGTCCAACTGTCACATCTTTGACAAATACAGAAGCAGACAATCCCCGGTCTTTGCTATTGTTATTGAGGTTCTGTTTCTCAAATATCTTGTGACATAGCTTTCCCTTACTCATGTTTTTCTTCCACTTAGAAAAACATTTTCTTTTATGTCCTGTCTGTTCTGCTGCTTTCATGCAGGCCTCAAATACAGTTGTCTTTCCAAGATTCTTTCCAGGCAGAAAAAAAAGGAGCTCCAATCCATCTTTAGCCAGGCAGACAACATTTGCAGTGTCACCTAAACATGCAGGGAAAATGCAGCCACTGCCAAAGAGGCCTACTGGAATCCAAGTCCCACAGAAAACTATGGGAGATATCAAGCAATTTGAATAAGGGAATATGTGTGGCCAGTTGGAGATACATCTGAAGTTAGCTGTGTGCCACCACATTCATGATAAAATTAAAGCAAGCTGAGAGAAAAAAAGGTGGAGAAAAAAAATGACATCTTGAGAGACAATCAAGCAGAATGAGAAGAACACAGGAACAGAGAGAAGACCTGCATGAGGACATTGGGAAGGAAGAAGAAAGAGAATGAAAGTTAAAACCCCTCCAAAAGGTGTGAGAAGAGGCAGAGGAAAAGAAGCAGAGTGAGCTGCAAGCCATGCAGTATTATGGCATCCAAGGATCCTCTTCTGCAATTGCAATATGGTAGTTCCTTACTATGGAAATGCCTTTTTGTGTGCCTTGGTCAGTAGAAAGTCAAGTGTGCTTATTCCAAAGCCATGGCACCCCAGGAGGGGAGTCCCTAAACAGCAGCCTTTTTTGGGGAGAAGGTTGCCTTGGGAATTTGATAATCCTAACAGTAATATCCTACAGTAATATCCTGCTTAAAGCCAGTGTCTCACCAGATAGAGAATTGTGACATGCTTTTCAATTCAGCTTTTTCTTGTTGTGGGGTACTAGCAATTCTTAAAGATATGGGAAGATGAGTTGAAGCTGTAAATGTACAGCAAGAAATAGCAGAAAAGTAGTATGGAAGGTTCTGCATGTTCCCATGTCTCCATCACAGTGTCTTAATGTATTCAGGTTTCTTCTTTTCTGCAGAGCTCTTGCTAGAACCTTTCCGGAGTTCCAGAGTTTGAACACTTCCAGTGGGTTTCCAGTGTTTTGAGGAAATGTTGTAATGGCTGGGCTAATAGTTAGAAAAGAACACATCTTGTCTCTTGTTGGATGGTATTTTCTGTAACTTCAAGCAGCATTGGTCTCAGTTTAGTGGGGAAGGCAAGGATGACGAAGAGGAGGAGAGCAAGGGAGAGCTGTGTACTGCCTACAGTAATTGCTGTGGCATGGTAAAGCACAATAGTGGCATTTTATTAGGTTAATTTCTATGTCACTACACTCAGATATTCACAAATGACGACCCAGGCTTGTAAAACAATTACATCATTAAATGAATTATGAGACTTGGTAATAAATAATGCATCTGGAGGCTCTGCATTTGCCATCTGTGTTTTGAAAATACTCATAGAATACTGTGAGGCTTCATTTTCAAGTACCTTTGGAAAAAACAAGTTTGGCTGCAACCTGCTTGTCTAAACCAAGGCAGAAATTCTCCAATAATCACATATCTTTATAGGTCATGGCTTCAGAGTAAATTTCAACTATATCACAGTTCAAGAGAAAGCTGTGATAGCTGTCAAGGTTTATAATCTCCCACAAAGCATTTTTTATGTGTGTATGATGCATCTCCACTGTGTTGTAGCCTCTGTTCAGATTTTGAAATCTAACATGTAATATTGAGATTTTAATAGATTCTTAGATTACCTTATATGCTTCTATTCTTTGGTGGCTTTTAATTAGGGAAACAGCTATAACTTTTATGAAGACAAAGAGCCTTCCTTTGTCTACAAAAGTCACCACACCCTGTATGTCACATAAAGGGACATCTAGTGAGTGTATAACCTTCTGCAACAAAACACATCCTTACTGTATCATTGAGCTCCAGACCATGTGGTTTATCAAGCTACATTTCTATGTAGACAATCCCATGATTATCTAATTTTTATGTAAAGAAATTATATCTTTGCTATCTGCACATTGGATATGACAATAAACTTTTTACTAGGCAGTTCTTAACTTCTGATCATGTTTTCAGTGTCTATTTTTGAAAGAAGAATTGAAAGTGAGTATTTTTCAATAAATCAGTTTGCTTCTTTTAATTATATCTACAGGATCTGCAAATACATTTTACAGTAGAAAAATATAAGCATTTCTTCTTTCACTTGAAAGAAACTTTGTGTTTATGGTATGTCATTATATCTCTGTGTTTTTCTGACACTCCCAACTATGAATCAGTTCAGCTTTACCATATGTAAACTTTTATTCTGTTCCTAATCTTAACTGATTAAAAGAAAAATATTAAATGAGAAAAAAGACTCACTGTATCATTCTGAATTAACTGAAATCCCTGTAAATGATTTATTTCCATTTTTTTTTTAACTTCTCTTATTCTTTACCTCAGTTTCTGTGTCATTCTTCCTGGTGGCAGTGGCAGAGGCAGAAAATGGAAAGTGTCATTTTGCTGGAACAGAACATACAATTTTCTGATTGAATTGCTCACTGCGGCCATCCATGTCCTTATTAGTAAGTAATGTAAAGTTCTTACAAAAGCTTATTCTTAGTTTTTAAAAGGGCAATATGAGTAATCATTGTTAATAAATAGAATTTTGACCCATGCTACATTAAAGTGAGAAGGAAGAATTAAGCATCAGGGAAAAACCCTACATAATAATAAGTGAAATATATATGTCCTTAGCTCTTATTGAAATATATGTTTAATTCCTGTTCTTGTTGCTTAGAGTATATTTGACCTATCAATTATTTAAAGTGCTGGCAAGGTGTATTTCTGAATTTCCCCCCCCAAAAAGTGTTTACCTATTGACTTTTAAGCTGGCACAAAGTTTTTCACATGTGTAATTAGGAGAGAGGTAGATTACTTCTTCCCATGGAAAGAGCATTTTTTACTGTGCATCATTTAAACAATTATTTTTTGGACATAGGCTTTTTGATTCAAAAAATTCTGCAGCTTATGAAGTTGTTTGTTATTTTGCTGTGATTTTATACACAATGGAAGGGTGAGAAAAAGGTCAGCAATAACTCTGCTGTTGCATTTTCACTGGGAAAAACATAATATTGATCGATAAGAAAATGGAAAAAGCACAACTATTAGCGTCTTACTTGATCTTCTCCGACCTTTACCCTGCCATGTTGATTTTATTCTTAAATGTTATGTCTGTTGCTCCAAAGGTTTGTCCTGTTTAGTCTTTTATTTAATTAATGCATGATCTTATTTACTCTTTCTAATGTTAAAACATGAAATTCATTTTTATTCCTTGTTGAACCATTGTCCTCTTTACTCTCAGCAATCCACACTGGATAATGACTCCATGTAGAAATTGGCCTGCTTAAAACTAGTCTTGAATCATAATTGATGGGTACTTAAGTCCACCAAACTGTTTTTTGGGTTCATAGGATAATTAGATTTAAGGATGTGTAAGCTCTTCAGAAAAAAAATTTAAATCTCACACTCTGAATCTTCTTGGATGTAGATTGATAAGCAGAATATTTGGTATTGAGCCTCAGTACTTTGCTAAACATCAATGTTTCTGCTGGTAATGACTCCAAAATGTACTCGAGGAAGAAAGAGCTTTACACTGTGAGGACAGCCTGCATACATTGCTATATTTGGTAGATGTTTAGTAAAGTACACACTTCTGGGGATGGGGTATCCACCACTTCTCTGAGCGACTTGTGCCAGGGTCACAGAGAATTTCATCCTAATATCGAATCTAAATCTACCCTCTTTGCATTTAAACATACAGATGTTGGGCTTTTTGGGTTGTAATCCTTGCTGTGGAGCAAGTCATGGCAGCATGGATCTCACACTTGCTGGAAGCAGGGCACACATGGGTCCCTGCACTGCAAGAAGATGGGAATTCTTGTCCCAGCCCCTGCCCTGGCTGACCCCTTCTTATCCTCACACTCCGTCAGCCCATGAAGCAACCATTGTGTTTGGCAATACTTAAAGAAATAAACAAAGCAACCAAAATCTCAGATGGTGAACCTCACAGTATTTCTTCCTTCCCCCTCTCCTTGCACTTCTATAAAGGGATGGAAACCTAGACCCAAACTGACCTGGTTCTGAGGTCAGGCATTTGTAGGTTCAAACAACCATATGAGGGATTCCATATGTCAGTAGCTGGGTTTATAGCTATGTTCTAAGTTGGGTTTATAACTTCTCACTTCATAAGAAGTTATAAACCCAACCCAACTGCTCTGTAAAAAACCCTGGTCACAAAGTCATTTGCACTGTTAGAAATAAGTGGGCTTCGGAAAAAAATTAAACGTCTGTCACAAGGGCTTTTTACAAAGGAATCTTTATCATTTAGATCCAGGTGTTTTCAAATAATTTTGAAGGTTGTTCCTGGTAACATTTTCAAATTTCAGAATGGCAGGGAAATTTTAAAGGATGGCAGGTAAATTTGTGATTAATTAAATTAATGACCATTTGAAATGATCATTAGAATAAACCTGTAAAGATGACATGGAGTTTATCAAAATAATAGGATAACTGGTATGAAAAATAAAGGATGAGATTACAATTCCTTTCAATTTTCTTTTTTTTTTTTTTTTTCATGAAACAGTTTTTGTTGGCCTCATTTCTTTCTTAAGAGATGCCGAACTGATTAAAGGTGCCTTTATTATTCTGTTCAGGCTGAATATCTGTACAGTTTTTCACATATTACCAGGCAAATTTCTCACTATCATGAGATGATGTGATATGTGAATGATAAATATCCAACAGAGTAATTACCAAAGTATCATAATCAAGTATGCTTCTACTGAGGTCTCACACAGACCAGTTCTTGCTCTAGTGCAGCCATAAATCATTGAAAAAAGCATATAAGAAATATAAAAGAATTGTTGATAAGGTTTGCAGGTGCCACAAAAACAGAACCTGTGGTAAAAAAAAATCATGAAGCTTGGTTGTCTGTACATGATTCTCTTAATTGTTTAATAAACTGGAGAAATAAAACCCCCATATTTTAATATAACCAAAAGCAAGACTTCTACACAGGAAAAAAAAACAAACAAACAAACAAAAAAACAAAACAAAACAAAAAAACCCCGGAAGATTTAACATTAAGGAGAGAATACTTTGAGAAGCACTGAGCCTGGCAAGGTAACAATACTTTTTCAGTGGAAATATTTTCTCATCTGGTGCTACAGCCAAGAGGATTACTGTAAGTCTCTGGATTTACAAACAAGAAATCATGGAACAGGGGAAGAGAGCTGTGTTCTGTCTGCACACAAAGTTACTGACACCATTGCCAAAATGCTGTCTGTTATCTATTCTTCAAAAAAGATTTAAAAATCTCACAGAGTGCTCAGACAAGGGCTATAGGAATGATTTTACAGACAGAAAATTCCACTTTGCAATCAAACCTACAGGAAGGTTAAAGTTTTTAGCTTCTCTTAAAGAATCACACTCAAGAGACGTTTGTGCCCTGTATATAGTTCTCTAACTACCAGAAGTATTTCCTTTCAGTAAGGCACTTGAATCCAAAAGACAAAAATACTCATTCCAGCAATCAGAATATAAAGTGATAACACTGTGTATAGAAGGATTATTTATTTTTTTTTAATTTAAACTTGTATATCAAAACTGAATGTTGATGTTTTTATCTCCTTCTGAAGTGATGTTTTGCAGTCAGTCACAAGCCTTTAAACACAACACAATACTAAATGAAATTAAATGGATAAATCATAGAGAAAAAGATGGTATTCTGGTTTTTAAAATCTATTAACCTCTTATGGTTATGTATGAATAACCTCTTATGGTTGGTGTATGAATCTTGCATACACCAACACTTCTCTGTAAAAGTCTTTGGCATAATGCCAGAATAAAGGGCTGAGCTTATCATCTGTATTTGTTCACGTTATTTTTTATTCAAAGGTGAACAGTTGTTAAACAAATACCACAGTCTTTTTTTTTGTAGAAGTGTACTCTTCTGTCATCATATCATTATTTCCCCAGCTCTCTCTTTTTAAGTGCTTGAAAGTTGCTTTCAGTTGCAAATTAGCCAGGGCAAAAAGAAGATGGACTCTGAGATCTCTTTTTATGGAACACATATCTGGTTTTAGTGACCTGTGATCTCAGATGTTTGTTGTAAATAAGGGTTGTATAATAAAGAAAGGGTTGATAGAAATATTTGATCTAGTTCTGGTTATTCCTCATGAAGCCTGATTTGTTTTCCTCTGAGGTTTTGCATATTTCTCCCACTGTGTGAGGTTGGGAGGAAGAGCCACAGATAAGAAAGTATCTGGAAGACTCAACAAGTTATCTGCCTTGACCTTTGGAGAGCCTTAAAGAGAAGTGTTGTCACTCTGAGGAGATGTAGAGGTCATACTAGGCACAGAGCCAGCCTACAACTTTTTTTAGAGTGTGTCAGAGCCAGGGCAAAGTGAAGACAGACTAGACTTAATCCTTTAACCTAACCTGTCAAAACTGCATCAAGTCAGCACTGCCAAATCTGCAGCCACCTCATAACTCAAAAAGGTATGCATGAGTGCATTTATGAATTTGCTTTTGAAAAGCGGTTTTATGGTTTGGTATTCACAGCATTATGAAACCTGGCCACATCACTGGGTATGCAAACATAAAGCTAAATGCTGCCAGCTGCATGAGCAAGAGGAGTAAGAAGACATGAAATAAGGCTATTGCAAAAGATGATTATTTTTAAGGGATGTTTACTTCCAAATGTAAAAAATTCAGACTTTGAAGAAACCAGGTTGGTGTTGTTTTAACAAAAATGGTGAAAATAACCTGTTTGTCAAATCCACAGTAATAGATAAAGCACACAGCACATTAACCTGATATTTTATAATCACTGAGAGTGCAAAAAATACTGTTCCTGTGTAGTGATGATTTTCTAAAAGGATCAGGGAATTTTGGTTTTCTGGGAGAATTACCCATGTGGATGTGTGCGCATTGGCTTCTGTGTTTGTAATTTCATGTGCATTTTCTGTGAACCTGCAAATATTTATAAAAGGAAGCTTCCGTGTGAAAAATAACACAGATGCATGCAAAACACAGGGCCATCTCCTTACCACTGCAAACTAGCTTGGCTGACAGTGGCACCACAGCCACGCTCAGACATGACACTTGTCACAGCTCTCTATGTGTCTGTGAACTTTAAATCATGAATATACTGTGATGCAAATGAAAAGTGCTAGAAAGCTCATTTTGTGCCATTAGTCCTTGAGGTTTTCCCTTAGATGGGTGAATCACAGTAACAATTTTACCTCTCCTCAAGGAGAATGTTCTGAAAGCTATAGCCTGGTTACACAAGGGGTCTGAGGACTAAAACCTCCTCTTGAAAGGTAGGATTGTAACCTGCAAAAAAAAAAAAAAATCTAATTTTTTGGTCCTGTGTCTGACTCATGCTGCAAACCTCTAACCAGCTGTAAGAGACCACCTTGCCTCTGTTATCCTTGAGTGTTTACACGGTCACTGCCAACAGAAGCACCCTGTGAGCCACAGCACAGGCTCCTTGTCTGACACTGGGTCAGGCCAGGGCTCCAGTCCGTGCTCCAGTGTTTGTTTAAGACTTTAATCTTGGTTCCCTGCAGCACAGCATCCAACTTGACCCACTGAAGTAGATGGAGTACCCAAGTGGACCGTGCCAGGTCCATCTGTTCCCTCCCAAATGCAACAGCAGCCACAAGGAGGGCAAGGCGATTCCTTCTTTCCCAGGGCTGATGGTTCAGACAGCGTGGGGGTTTGTAGGGGTTGAGGAGCCTTGGAGAGACTCTGTGTGTGTGTGTGTGTGTGTGTGTGTGTGTGTCTTGTGGGGAGCTATGAAGAGATCTGTGTCTGTGAGGGACAAGGACAGAGCACGAGTGTGATCTCCACCTTAATGATCAATTAAATAGGAAATTGTCAAAAAGGAACACAAAAATGTCAAAATTTTGTTAATAGTTCTTGCTTTTGAGCGTGGAAGCACTGTTAATGGCACTTTGAGATTTTTATGCTGGAAACATCAAAACTAGAATGTGGTCTTCCTTCCTCTCAGAAAACGAGTGTGGTCTCATCTTAATGAGTCACCTAAGCAATTCCAAGACAGGATAAAGAAATCCTGATATTTACTTTCCACATGGAAAATGACAAATCTGGAAACCTGTGAAAAGTAAACCAAATCATGAAAAGAAAATGGAAAAGAAAATATAGTGCACAGTTGAGAAGAACAGGGATGTCTGAATTATGAGTGAAGTCAAATAAAAATTATCATAAACACATGTGCCAGGGATTTTAATTCATGTGTATCACTGATCTCGTGTGTAAACTCCATTGAGTAATAAAGAATTCTACTTTCAGAAGGAGAAATATGTTGGCAGATGTTCCCCTCAGTCTTCATGCTTTCCTGAGAATGACTGTGACAGTCTATTTATGTGTGATAGTACATTGATCATATTAGGCACAAATATTAACTTTTTCAAGTGGATACAAATTGAATAGTCTAGCTGATTGCTAGGAGGAGAAAAACAAGAGCCTGTTGCCATCAAATTAGAATAGGATTGAAAAATACTCATTATCAGTGCTATTTCTAAGCAACAGAAAGTGTATTGTTTCATGCCTAAATTACTGAGGATATTTAATAAAACATACATATAGAATAGGCATACAGGGATATGAATCATAATGCTGCCATAAAAGTGAAACCTAGATTATCTGTTACTACTGCTTTTGGATAGAAATGAGTCATTTCAGAAGAAATATTTAGAAAAAGAGGTTTCCAACTTCAAATGCATACAAAGGACTTATTTTGATCTACTGCAAGAAGGCCAGTCCAGGTCTCTGGGATCACTGGCAACATAACCCAGACCATAACTCCTCAAGCTTCTAAAGACTTACAAATTGCCATAGAACAGAATTTATTCTCAGAGCTAAGAAATTCCATAATTCAAAAGATATTTCACCTGTTTTTCTCATTCACCAAAGTCTTTATTCAGGCTTCTTTCCTGTGCCTTTTGTAGAAAACAACTCCTCTTTAGGGAGAATGAGTGTTATGAAATGCTTATTTTGTTCAGCAAGTATTAAAGAGCCACATCACGTGTTTCACAAGCAATACAGTAAGAATATTCTGTAAAAGGGCAGAAGTTTCCCCAGGACAGACATTGTAACTGGACAGTTTAGAATGTATATAGCCATATGTAAACTTACTCTATAGCTAATACTACTGGTGTAAGACAATAAATTCAAGGTGGTTGGGGATTAGAAAGCCTCCAGTAGTTGTACTTCAACTGCACCTCAGTATGAAAATTACTGGCTTTGTTACCTTGGAATGAAGAGAGGGAGAGATGGCCTTGCCATACCCCTGTTAAGTGTTTGGGTATCACCCAGTAACTTGAGAATGATAAAGAAGAAAATTAGTTTTTATGTGTCACACAACGATTGCATAATGAAAATGGAGCTCAAAGTAGACTTCAGCCATGCAAAGCTATTTTAGTAAATGGAAAATCAGAAGGGGCAAGTTTGCAATTTCTAATTTGTCATTTTTGACAGTTTTATTGTTTTGTCTTGCCCAGATACTCCAGTGACAATGGTCACTGGCAGCTAAGCATGGCTTTCATACTATCTGAAGTATACAAGGCAAAGAACTATTTACAGGTATGACTCAAAATGTTGAATATGTCCCATGTTGTTCTACTGAGAAAAACTACTTTTACACAGGAAAAGACACCAAGAGGAAACAAGGGATGCTTATCAAACAGCTTCTTGGATGTAAATGTATATTTGCTTTGTGTATTTAAAGCTTTTTAGCAGGTGCTCCAGCAACTGAAACAGAGAAAAAACACAAGGTGTGGTGGCAGGAGGAGCGGGTATCTGTCATCCAGTGCCATGGGGTGGCCTTTGCTGGCAGAGCGCTGTGCTGTTCAGCTGGCAAAGGAGGAGGCATCTCCTGTGCTGGTGAGTGTTGTAAGCAGGAAAGCTTCTGAGTGGGTGAAAGTCCCAAACTCTGTCCCCTGTGTCTCAGGAAATAAGAGTTTATTCTAAGAGTCTCAGTGGTGCAATGAAAGCCTTTGTTTTGAGCCCATTTCCAGGAGTGAGGTGGGTTCTTCATATTCGGAAGTCGGTGGGTTTACTTGACATTATTCCAAGGAGACAAACTTTTTATTCTGATCAGACTCAGAAACACCCTCTTTCACCTCTGACAGGAGCCTGATTGCTCTAGTGCTTTAGATCTGAGTTACTTGAAGATATCGAATGAAGCTGATCAGATGCTGAAGGGCTGCCAAGATTACAGGCCCCTCGTCCCTATCACTTTTGTTATTAATTATGATAAAGCTGTACAAGCTGCAGCTTGGTCCATTCAGTGCAGACACTGGGACAGCTTTCCTCCCTTATAGTCCTCTCTTTTCACTTCTCCAGCTATTCTTAGCTTGGGGAACAGTCCCTTGTGGGATGATTGTCATCTGGTGTATATACATTGCAGCAGCTGACTCAGATAACCAGGAAACTATAACCAGCTCCCTCACTGTCCTGGGAACTCAGCAGCATCAGGGAGTCTGGCCCAGAACCAGGAACAAGAACACAGCCATGGACTGCATTTTATAGAAGAAGAACACGTGTTTCTGATGCTTCATTACTTTTCAGACTGGGAACCATAAAGATCTTTACAAAGCAGTGAAATGTAGACAGACACACAAACTGCAAAAATGAGATCCGGGTTGACAGACAAAAAAGAGATGTCCTAAGGATCTTGATGATGTTTCTATGATTCCTGCCTTGTATCATCACTGGCAGGTGATGATACAAGAGGTCTCTGCTTCTATTTTAATTAAAAAACCAGTATACCGTCTTTTGAAAGTCCTGCTAACTCCCCTACACATTCCCCTGTTGGTCATCTTTTATGATTCTATGATTTTCTGTCAGTGTGTCTGTTCATAGCAAAGCAAGCAGAGCAAAATTATTAAGTCATTAATAACCCCAGTTGCACAAGGTTACCACAGCCACAAGACCCTTTTTTGAAAGTCTCTATTACTAAATTCATTCTGATCTGATTTCTGAAAATAAGTCTTCCATAAAAAACCCTGAAGGAAAGGAGGAGAAGGGTTACAAAAAACTACGTGGCAGGATCTCTCAAAGATGCCAGAGCCTTGAAGCTGGGAGGCTTCCTTCTTGTGTCAGTGAACAATTCTTTCAGCTTGAAATGGGTGTGTTAACTTCACCCCAAGGCTTTAGTTTCACAGGCAGTTGAGCCCACAGTGTCCTACTGCAGACAAAAGGAGGAAATTTGGTATACCCCATCCTGGCTTCCTATCCTCTTTCCCCTGTTCTTCCTCCCTGTCTCATCTTCCAGTGTCTTTTTGGCTCCTTTGCTGATTCATATCAGCTCACTAAAAGAGAAAAAAACCTGTTTTTTCCGTGGGTTACCTTTCTACTGTTTTGGTGGTCTAAGTCAGCTGCTGCCAGAGCACCCTTGGCCTCTGTATATTGACCCACAGAGACAGCTGAGTTAGAGCAACACACTTCTGTCCCCCTGCAAAAGTGGGAGAAGAGACTGGGGCAGCGTGCTCCCTGCTTCTGGGGCAGTGTGCTCCCTGCTTCTTGTCCTTCCACTGCCTAACAAAGGTTTGGTTGCTCCTTCTGTAGCACCTAAAGGATGGGGGTGGGCTCAGCCCTTGTTTTATATAAAACCCTTGGCTACATTTGAACTTGAGGTCTTCCTTCTATCAGCCTTTCCGAATGACAGCACTGCTGTTTAAGCAGAGCACTAGAAGCAATTAGAGGAAGTGGTCGGGGCAGATCCATCACAGCACCCTGTGCAAGGACCCTTTTCCTGAAGACCTGATAGAGCTGCTCTCCTTAGTGGCCAATGAGCTGTAATTTCAGGCTTCTCTTGACAGCAAATATTCCTGCTAGCTTTTCAAGTCTTTGCATTGTTGCAGGACCTGTCATAGGAGTCATCCTGTCACTGTTTCTGCTGTGGGGTTCCTACAACTTTCTGTTTGCAAAGTAAAAATCCCTGGTACTAAACCTAACTTGGCCCTGGTACAGCCTTTTGCTCTCAGCTTTTGCTCGTTACTATCCAGCATTCAGCTAACTTCTGTTCCTTTTGAACTGACCTCACAAAGAAACCCTACATTTCAACAAAAAGTTACAAGGCAGTCAACACACCAGGATTATTTGCCTTAAGGGCCAAGTCTAGATCCCAGGGATCAATGAAGTTGTCTCCTCACATTCATTGATCCCCCAACAAGCTCTAGCCAATCTTCCAAAGCCTCAGTGCAGAGATCTGTGTGGACGAAGTGCAGCCTGTGGACAATAAGCAGCAGTGGGCAGCTGTTCACACTCTGGAGGAGTAGGAGGCATGAAGCTGTCACAAGGGAGCATGGCCAGTCAGGAGCTGGTATCAGGTTTTTCCACTTATCACTGCTTGCCTTCATCTGTCCTCATGTCAGGTTGAAAATACCCCTTTTCCTCAGGAAGGGAACAGTATAGACATAATTTTTTCTTCTTTATTGTAGGGCCATTTAAGGGAAATTACTTGTCTGAGAAGCCTCTCTGAGCTTTGGGGAACTATTTACAGCTACCACTGTTTTGAGTAAATGGAATTCGGGGGTGGGGGGGGAATAAGAGAAGTTGGAAATGAAGTTCAGGCAGGGAAGTTTCTCTGGATATAAGAGGAGGTAGAACAGTAACAGTGAGAAACTGAGAGAAGAAAGAACAACAGCATACCTAGTGGGAACACTGCCAGTCCAGAACTAGGATGAGTGATAAGGGTCATGGGAAAGGAGGGAGAAAAAGAAAGAGATTATGATTCATGAAAGCAAGCCAATTCACCCTTCCTAATTCTGCGGCATGTTCCACTTTAAAACCTTTAGTGTGGTATCAAAGCAAAGACTGTATCACACAGCCTGAGCAGCCACCACAGTTGCAAGCTAGCAGGAAAAGGAAGAAGTAGCAGCACGCCAGCTAGGATTGCAGGATGCTGATAGCAGGCCTTGCAGGCTGGAGAGGAATGCTAGCAATGTCTCCCTTATTTCAACGGGTGTGAGGAGTATTTACCTCCCAGCTTTACTTGTGAAGATTAATGCTGTTCCCTCTTAACTATTGCTTTGGGAAAAGTCCAGATCAAAAGACATAAACCAGCTCAACAGAGAGTGCTGTTCAGGGAGAGACAGAGAAGTGGCCATCATGTGTCCTGACTATTTCATACTTAGGTATTTTGTTTGAACCAGTGCTGAGAGCTCTGTGTTTGGATTAAGAGAAATTTGAGAGTGCTGCTGGAACAGTTGGGAGGAAGCTTCAGCCAGGTTGAGTTACCCATAGGTGCTGTGTCCTGGTGCCTATGTTAGGGCACCACACCTGAATGCTAAGACAAATCCTTGTTTCTTCTGTACACCCTATTCTGCCCTTGAAGGAAAACTGAGCAAGCAAGGAGGGAGTCAAGATCTGCTGCAGCAATCCCTTGCTGTGGGTAATAAAGGGACTGGGAGAGTGAAGGCACAAGCCCTCAGCACCAACAAAGCTTCAGTGTCAGCAGTTCTGCAGAGGTCTCCTGTACAGGTCAGCTCCTGGCACTTCCTTTCCAGTGTTGTTAAAATGAGTTTGAATAAACAGATCGGTATTGAGCCAGACCAGCACATTAGAATGAAGCAACAGCCACTTGGAATAGGAAATAGGAAATTTCCAGAACAGGAAAGCCCTGGAAAGAACTTGCCTAAATTCACAGCATGCCCCTGAGTGGGATTCCTCTAACCCATCGTGTATACTGGAGACCAGAGGACCTGCCATAGGAAGTATCTCTTTCCACTGGCTGTAGAGTAAGTTGAAGTTGATTAGGAGAAAGAGCTTATTTTTTTACTTGTCTGCAGGTGATTTCCTTGCTCTTCTCATTATGCAGGAATAAATCCTCTGTGGGGCACAATGAGAAAGCTGAAATTTTAAAAATAAGAATCTAAGATGAGGCAGTAAGACAAATACTTCCTTTGGCCTAGGATGAGACACTTTAGTACTGCAAAGAAACCCAAGATTTTTGAAATGTTTAAAATCCTGTATTTCTGTTGACTTTGATGCATTAAAAAACCCACAAACTATTTGTTAATCTTCTATCTATGAGTGTAATCAAACAAAATCCTTTGAAAAATGAAAGTTTTGGAAATAATAACAGGAAAAGCACAAGCTGTCCTAATTTTCCTGTGTCTACTGCCTTTTTCTGATTAAAGCATTCTCTGCTTTCCCTTAAAATTTCAAAGCCTTTGAAATATTTTTGCTTTGCTCCTATTTATAAAGAGTATCCAGAGACGAGGCCAGGGTTAATGGGTTTACATGATCAGTCATACCTAGCTGAAAATGCAGCTCTGCATTTGAAGACAAACCATAACCTGACATTTGTTCACATAAATGATATGATTAATAATTATGAAAAATTATCCAATTTGTGAAAATTACAATCAGGTCATGCACATTATGGGGAAAATAACCAAATTAATTATGTACAGTATGTAACTGTCAAATACCAAAACATCTGTAATGAAAAGTCAAAAATATATGAGGTTCCAGCCGATTTCTATAAATTTTTCTGGGTGTTCATGTTGCTTGGATTCCCAAACTCCTGTACTCCAGCTTATCAAGCTGTATTTGTAAAATTTTGGGGCAGGATTTCAAAGAATGTTTTAATGAAGATTTTTGTTCTGTAGAATCAAAACCATGGTCTGGCTACCCATGGCTGCACCCTCCTATGAAGTTGGATTACAAGGCTCAGCAAAACTACCAAAACTGCAGGCAATTACTGAGTTCCCAGTTTTGGAAATCAAACTTGTTGTGACAAATAGGCTAACTATGAATCACTTGTACACTTGAAAAGGTCTAAAAGTAAATAATCTCTAAGAATTTTGGTCAGCATTGCATCATCAATCCCTTGAATTATAATAGTGGAGTCACAGATATTACTGGTCCCCTGTAAAATTGATTTTGTGTGAAAATTCTGTGAATTTTTACTGTACTTATTTGCTTTATAATTAAAGTAGTTAAGGCTTTTTTAGTCTTAAACTTAAGAGGCTTTAAAACCATCACTATATCTGAATTGTGCTAATAATTAAAACATGAGCAGTAACGAATGAAAAATTGCTAAAAATGGCAGCATAAAAGCCCATCTGCTTTTTTTAAAATCCTTTTACATACTCAAAGAAATTTTAAAATGGAAGCAAGTGTGTCAACTGTGAAAAGTGAGAGCCTCAACTTTCAGTTGAATTAGCTGATATCTTACCCTTAGGTGGGACTACTGTGGCTGAATTAAAATTGTATTCCTATTATAACTTTGATAGTTGCTAATAGAAAAACAATAATTATTTTAAAGTAGCTGATCCTAAACTTAGAAGTAGAAATTTTTACTCCAACTCT
The DNA here is from genome assembly GCA_013397555.1 of Urocynchramus pylzowi. Lineage (NCBI taxonomy): Eukaryota > Metazoa > Chordata > Aves > Passeriformes > Fringillidae > Urocynchramus > Urocynchramus pylzowi. The sequence continues at coordinate 145,412 of VZRH01005451.1, read as the reverse complement.
GTTTTCAAAAACAATAATCTTATGACTCAATGTGTACATTTATTTTAAAATGAAAAGCACACATTTTGTACAAAATACAGATTAGGAAGAATAAAACCCCATTTCAAAATAGACTGGGTGTTCACAACAGACTCAGTAGGGAGTTTGATCTTATAGTCAATGACCATGTATTTCCATCTGCTTAGTTTTTCTTATATGACTACCTTAAAAGAATTCTTGCCATATGTCATTTGAATCCTTTGGGACCTTTGAAAACAAGAAGAAATGAGAAGACTACTTAAGCAAGGTTTGTAAATATATATGTCTGTCCATATGTATTAAAGTATACAGATAGTTTTTATCTTGTGCCATACTTAAATTTATTAAAAATAAATGGAATGTACTGAATTTTATTAAAGCTAAAGTATGCAGCTTATATAGTTTATTTCATTTAGCTTTTGCTGACATGTATCTGTTAGGGAACAAGCTCAAATATTTATTTTAAAAGAATGCAAAAAAAAATCAGAAGTATGCCCATCAGAAACATTTCCTTTTTCACTTACAGAGATATTTTCATGCAAATATCTGACACAATTCAAGTAGGGTTTTTTTTCTTTTTATAACCAATGTGAATAATTGTGGCAATCAAGAAATTTAATTTACTTAAACTAGACAAAGTTATACAAAGTACTATGCATGAATTATCATGCAACTTTCCTAGTGCACAACAATCCCACTGTGAATTACTTGCTCACTTCTTTCCTAGCCTGTAGTCTTAATATTGTCAAACTGCACTAAACAACATAGATCATGACTGGCATTTGTGTATCTACCTGGTAGGAAAGTTCAGTCCAGTTCAGTTAAAGCAAATTACATGTATGATGGGTCACAGTGAGAGAGAGCAGATTCTGTGATCCTTGTTTCTTCCTGTGCACTTCAGAGGGGCAGGGCCAAGACCCAATGGGCAGGTATCAAAGACAGGAGAAGTCAGCATAGGAGGAACAAAATACTGAGCTTCCAGGCTTTTAAAGCAAAATAAAATATCAATGTGGTCAATGTAATTGCCAATTTCTTCAACCAGAATCTTCAGGACCTTGCAGAGGAGGAAAGGAGGGATGGGATGCCCTAGTCTGGTCTGAGCAAAGCTTTTTTTATCAGTATTACTCATGCAAGTGTCAAGGCTCAGATCTAGAAAGACAAAGAACCTGCTTAACCACTTTGCAGTTCATCAGCAACATAGAGTGAAACGTGCTGCAGAAACAGCTCTGAAGTGAAGGTAGCAAACTGGTCCAAAGTGATTAACTCTCATTTCTCAGAGATTTGCCCAGCCTTCAATCAAAGCCCCCAACACATGTGGCAGCCTGTCATTGCTGAAGCTGTTAGATAATGTGTTACTGATTAACAGCATATATTGTGTTTTTTCAGAGCATAATCACTGAATATATTCCATCTTAAATTAGTCTTACTGTTGCCATAAAAAGATTTGGTGACATGGGGTACACACCAACATACCTTCGGTTTTTATCGCATGCTTGAATCTGCATGTGGAGTGGATTCAGTCTCTTTGCTCTGGCTTTGAAGAAGGAGGCATCCTTTTTGGAAGCTGGATGCATTAATCATGGCCACACGTCCCTCTTCAGTTCAGGAAGTCTCACTGGTGAGAAATGTGCCAAAGCCTGCCTTTAAGACTGTATTATCTGACTCAGTTTTGGTAACATATGCAAAGTCAGGAACTTATCCTTTTCCAGATCACAAACAATTAGTATATTACTTCCTTCTGGCAGAGCATTAATCAGGATAAGTCAAGAGGAAGGTTGAGACTCTTGTCTGCTTACATCTCATTGCCTGAAGAATATATAGTAGTTAAAGGCAATGGAATGAAAATAAAACACTTCCTCACATCCTCTCCTTAATATTGTCCTATTTGTAGAGCTATCTGCCCACCAGTCAGCTACCTCAGTGACAGCAGCTATCACAGCTCTGTTACAATACTTCCTATCCTATGCTCCTGGTCATCTACAGTGCCAACTGCTTAAAAATAACACCCCCAGGGGCAATGCAGCTGAGATGAGGTATGCCCAATGGAGGATTCTCTGCAGCTATCTTTGCAAGAATCCCTCTTCATCTGTACCTCTCCCATACACATAGCCTCACATAACAGCCATGCACTGGGAAAAACAAGCTGCTGGTATTTCTTGGTCTGCAGAATCTCTTCCTGTGCTCAGCTGACTTTGTATCAAATTTGGGAACACCCTTCCAGTGAACAGAACATTGCATTTCACCACTCTCCTGTAAGTGATGCATCAAAGAATGAAATGTGTCTGACCCACTCTGTCCCTATGTGCCCTACCATTGGGATTCGAGAGAGGAGGATGTCAGCAGTTGCTCACAGTCTGTCAAGAATCAGCTGCATCCTTTGCAATCCTGGAAGCAGCACTGAGAAGACTTCAAGACACATCACACCGTCCCCACCCTGTGGGCCCCTCACACTCGAGAGTAACTTCTTCATTCTTCAGCATCCAGGCCTGAAGTTAGGTTGAGAAGAACTTGGGATGTTTACAAAGGGTTGGGATATTGATGTAGCTATACTCAGCTTGGGAGATAACCCTGAAAGGCAGAGCTCAGGGATAAAATTCAGCCCAAACCATCTCTTTACGAGGCTGATCAGATAGAACAGTAAGTAAATAGGCTGATTCTCCCATGCATTGTCTGGTTTTCAGACTGATATTATAGTTTTCTTTGCCTGGATTAAAAACTGGGCATTTTCAATGATATCATTGGCTCAGTTAAGTTCTGCAGGATTAAGAAACTATAGTTTTGAAATAGTGGCAGCTGTAAATTAGTTCTACATGTATAATGTTCTATATGTATCATATTTTTTTAATTGTTATCAATTGGAGAAGGATGGCATGAAGGAATAATCTATGCATAGTTAATTAAAGCCTTTCCAAAAGCAGGAGTTTGGTGTTTGCAGGAAGCACTGATGGATATGTTTCAAGAGGCTGAAGCAATATCTGCTTATTGTTTGCTTTCTTCCTACTCATGTGTGTGCAGTCCCATCCTTCCAGATTTCTGTCAGTCACTTCCAACAACTAGGAAATTTTATTTTCTTGATGTGCAACTCAGTTTCTGTCTTGTTTGTTTGCTTTTCAGCTTTTTCTTTTTTGCAATGAAGATTCACAACAGAATAAGATGAGATATGGTGTGTATCTTGTTCATCCACTGATTTGGGACCAGGATTTGGTTTTGCTCTTACCATAGAACAAGGCTCATTTCTCGAAACCAGCAGAGTATTTTAAGTTACTTCCTCTTCAGTCCACTTGCAAAATTGGCTCTTTCTCTTGCTATATTTTTGTTAGTAAATTATAATTTATGTCCTTCATTTCAATTCAAAAGTCTTACTTTAGGATTTTGGCAAAGATAATTTCATTAAATGTAGTGAATGTGTGAAATGGATGTGTTGTGGCTGTTTCCAGGATTATCTTTGTTTTACACAGTTGCTCAAAATTGCAGAATTCAGGCTGGTACTGACAATGCCTCCCATCCACAGTGGTAGGCACAAGCTTGCATCTGTGAGTACAGGTTCAAGTGAAGGACATTTTTTCCTACCTGATTTTTCTTCCTTTTTCATCACTTCTCCTAAAAAAATAAAAAATTCAAGCAAAGGAAGAGCAGCAGCAAAGATTTGTGGATAGCAAGAGAATAGTTGTATTTGAAGACCTTTTACAGACTAGCTCGTGTGGCAGCAGAGGGGAGAAGAGCAGTTCTGTCAACCAAGAGAGGCTTTGCATTCCTTCAGATGGGAAGATGAAAACACTTGATGTTTATTGTGTCACTGCCAGAGGAAAGGGGCTTGGTGGAAATGTTTAACACTAAACCTGGAAATAAGTTTGAGAATCGGACTTCTGGTGCCCACATTTGTTGCTTCAATTTAATACAGAAGTAACAAAACATGAACTGGCCAGCTCTATGAAAGCACTCCATTTATATATCTAAAATCCTTAGTCTAAAACAGTTACATATTGTGAGGTTCTGCTCATATACTTTGTGAGTGTTGTTAACCCCCAAATTTACCTGCAGGAACTGTGTCAGCAGGGGTTTACCCTTCACACACAAGGATCCTTCCTGCTGGAAGGAAGACATGTTATCATAAATATGGAGAAGCTCCAATGAAGCTAGTCTGAGTTAAAGCTGACTAAGTCTGGTGTAAATGAAGGCAGAAATCAGTACGGGGTTGACACATGGATTTAAAAACCCTTCAGTTCCTATCACAATAATTTCCCATGCCCTGTTCCTTTTCCTCCAGCCTTCTGGCATGGTGGGACTCACCTTGAGTGAGTTGACTCCCTACGTTACTTTCTCACCTTACTTCCCCAGTAAAATCAACATGGATACATTATTTTTTTGGTTATTATTTATTTCAGCTACTGTGTGCCAAAACTGCCTGTGGTAAACAGACTACAAGACTGTCCAGGCTTGTTCAGATCTGGTTTACCTTTACCTGTAAGATTATGAGATTGCTCCTTTAAGTGAGCTAGTTTCTACTTGTTTCTCTCCGAAGACGGTAACCAAAGAATTAAGTCATGTACACTGGAGTTTGTGGCAAATAAGACTCCAAAAAATAATGTTATCAATACTTGATTAGTCCAATTTGACATTGGACTAAAAGACAACATCTCCCAGGTTCTATCTCCTTTGCTTAATTGGTTGGAGTATGGTGCCACCAAGATTGTGGCTTCAATCCCAGTATTGGTCATTCACTTAAGAGTTGGACTTGATAAGCCTTGTGAATTCCTTACAACTCAGAATATTCTGTGATCCTGTGATTTGTCAGCCATTTGTGTTACAAGGTCAGGGAGAAAATGATGGTATGTCTGAAAAGGGGGTAACCTGATGGCATGAAGGCTCAAAAGCAAAGCATTCTGTTCATGAGGCTACCAAAAACCAATGGCATGAGGGCTGACATATGTGACATCACCTTTGCATACAGCATCCATGTGAGCTGTAATCTAACCAGGACAGAGAGAAAAAGACCGTGCTGTGATCTATGTACCTTCAGGAAGGAAGGAAGGACCCCACTCACAAAGGATTCCCAAGCACTTCCCTCTTTATTCATTTCTCCTACCATTGAAGTGTTCCACTTCAGCTTGTTTCCTCAGCACTGTTCTGTCTTTCCAGTAATTTTCCCCTTGGCAAAAATACTAATGTAGTGAACCTGTTTGTTAGCTGAGCACCTTCATACTGAGGACAACAGAACTCATTCTGAGTGACTTCTCAGGTCATTACAGCCCAGTATCAATGGATACCATGATAGAGAGCAAAACTTTAGGAGACACATTAGCCTTTGATGTAGCACTCTTCTGTCATAATGACATAGATGGTATTGGCTATTCAGCTTTGTTCTATATTTCTAGCAAATGTTTCAATCCTGTTTCACAATACAATGCACATAAGAAAATATCAGATGAAATCTCAAGTGCCTATTTTTTAATTGTTTGATTTTTGGCATTCTATATGGGTAGTATAAATTAAAGAAATACTGTTGAAAGTAGGTGTTTCCTTGGTTCTATTTCATTGTCACCATCATTCTTTGCAGTATTTCAGAAAGATTTCTGAGGCAGTGTTTGAAAAATGACCTGATTATGATTCCACATAAACCACTGAAAAAATACTCACCAACTACTACTGAAACCCATTTTAAAATTTAAATAATGACATGCTGATTTGGAGAAAGGAAATGGAGGCAAAACTGAGAAGAGAAAGATTTTTATGCCCTCGCTTTTATCTAGCCAAATGAATGAATAAAAGAATTTTTTAATGTCAGGAAAAAAAACCCCAAAAACATTAAGAGAACACTTTCCTTCAAGATACTTCCTTCATTTTCATGCTTTCCTTAAACTGGGATGGACAAGAAATAGCTCTTGAGCACTGTAAATAGGTCAATCACTGTTCTCATGCCCAGACCACATTCCCCACTGTGGGAAGCAGGATACCAGCGGGGCTTGCATATACGCACTCTCTCTAGGTCACATGGAGGCTTCTTTCTTTCCTCCCTGAAAACAGTCCCATTTCTCACTGGAGTGGGGGCACACTGGGAAGCAATTACCATCATTTTCTTTTGAATTGCTCCCAAGCATTTCCTCTTCCCTTGGTTCTTCATGTTATATCTTAAATGTGTCTTCAAGTTCCAAGCCAAATTCAGGTTTTGCAATATAGTCATATGGTACAGGAGACCGATGATTTATGTATTAAACTGCCTCCAGACACATACAGCTGGTGTGTGTTTTAAGGCTGTTTTTGAGGGGGCCTACAAATCGAGGATTACTATCTGCCATGATGCCATTTCACAAGGAGGATGAAGAGAACGCTTCCCACAAGTCCTAAGCACCTCATAGACTTTTTGACAGTAAATGTGAGTTGAAACATGCCAGATGTCACATTTCAGGGCTGGTGTTTTGACCATTAGCTCTTCTATTAAAAATAGCTTCCTCTTTAAGAACAAGCACAATTATTACTTTTTTTTTTTAACCACGCAAATAAAAATGTGTAATTTGACCACTAACATTCCTTCATTCTTCACTTTTTTTAAAGGACTAAGTTACATGCTCAACCCTCAAGAGACACAGGACTCAGATCCAAGCTCTTTGCTTCATAGACAGAACTAACTTAATCTAAGTGGGGACCAAAACACTTTGACCTTTGGCCAAAACACAGTGGTGTTTGAATGAACTTTTTTCACCTCATTCATCTAGAAACCACACTCATTGAAACAATTTCTGATCTCTCACAAAGCCACCAAGTTATAATATTTTCTTGCATTTCACGGAATTTCTGCATGAAATGGTACAATGTGAGCACTAACTCTTTTCTTGGCATTTAACTGGATACATTTTCACACACGCAAGCCTTCATATTATTTGAAGGTCAGATTTAAATGGAAAAGGCAAACGTGTAGCAAAAAGTCTGTAGTAAGTCAGAACCATTCTGAACCATTACATCTTAAAAATATACAGTCAGTCTTGCCAAGACAAAATCTTCTTGGACACTTTATCACGTGGCCAATGGGAAGGAGATGCTACACTGGGTTGTTTAACTATAAATTAATTATGTGAATTTAATAGTCAAATATTCACTCAGGATGAAAAGAAATGTGCTCCTGGACATTAGTGCATAATGTGCGAATAATTTCATCTATCTGTCTTTTAATTAGACACCTATAAATAAGCTGGCTGTTGCAAGGTGCTCTATAATCAGGTTACCTAAACACTAGTCCTTTCCTGGATTATCATTTGCAATTATGTGCAATAGCTACAGATTGTTAATTGCTACTGTTTCTTCTATTATTATTATTATTATTGTTGTTGTTATTATTATCATCATCATCATCATCATCATCATCATCATCATCATCATCATCATCATCATCATCATTTAAGGATCAGACAATATGCCCCATTGCAATTTTGCATGCATGTCTGGGAAAAAAAGTAGATGACATAAATCGCATGCATAATCTCAGGAGACAATCATTTTAAATCTTAATTGGCTGCCTTTTAAATATCATTTAAGGTCTCGTTTTCTCTGCCTCTCTCTCTCTAGTTAAGAAGGTGTTGTGTCAAAGTCTATTACCTTGCTGGACGTCTCGCCTCTAAGTTTTTTTAAAAAAATAGAACCATCAGCAGAGGTTTGAGAGGTCGATAAAGCTTTTAGATTTGGAGATGTTTTCAGGGAGCCCATTTCCTGCGGCTAAGAGTTGTTAATGGAGCTTAAGGAATTATCTTATGACTCGGGCTGGGAGAGCCGTATATTTCTTTGCTCCTGTTCCCTTGTCGAGGCTGAATATGCTCCTGTCAAACTCGCTTAATGAAAAGTAACGCGTCGCTGATTACAGTTTTATTTGGGCTCTATGTAAAAAGCACTGTTAATTTAGCATCCCCTCCTTTGTGTGTTTGAATTTGCCATGGCTGAATGATTTAGAGTCTCTCAGTTTCAAGACGTTTCTCTATGATTTTTTCCCCCTCCTCCTTCTTTCTCAGTCTGCCTTTATATTTCTGCTTTGTACAGACATACGAGCTGCACGGCTTTCCCTTTCAGCCCTGCAGCTTCCTCTAAAGCAGCAGGACCTGATCTTTGACTTGTGCTTTTGAATCAAATGGCAAAATTAATTTTTCACACTCTTTTGTTCATATAAAAAAACCAAAAAACAAAAAACAAACCAAACAACAAACCAACCAAAAAACAAGAACCCCAACCCTTTTGAAAGACCTCTGCATTTCATGGCTGATCTAAGTCATAAGGTTTGTGTATTAAAGCAAGAAACACTTTTCCCTCCCCCTTAACTGACACGGTCTCCTCTCAGGATGGGCAATGTTTTGGTGTGAGCACACACAGATTTACCAAACCCGAGATACAGCCTTGCTCCCTGGTCTGGAGAGCCCTGCTCTTGTTATACAGCAGTCATAAACTTACTCAAACTTGTTTTATAACAACAATAACACGAAAATGAAGGGATAAAGTGTTGTTCCGCTTTTCTTTTGGCTTCTGGTATTTCAGTGCGCTCGTGTTTTGCCCACAGTGGTATCACCCTCATTTTAAGTCCAGAGGAGGGAAGGAGCTGGGGAGAGGGAGGGTGTTGCCTCCCAAACAACGGGATGTCCGAATTGAATCCCGGACTTAGCCGAGGCCGGCCAGCTATGACTTGTAAAATGATTTTTATGGCTTGCGGGGTCACCCACTGAGAGCCAGCCCAGGGAGGCCGGCGGGGGCCGGCGCTCCTCAAAGTCAGGGAGCTTTTCAGGCTGAGAAAGATTTTTGGGTGCTCAGTGGACGAGACCTCTCCTTGCACGCAGACGCACAGAATCCACACACACTCGGCTGTCTCTGTGTTAGGAGAAAAAATGGAGTTCCCTTCCACTCCACAGAGCCTCTGTCGCATGGAAACCGAAGCCCACCGGGAGCCCCCGTGTCCCCTCCAGTCCCTGCACATCCAGCAAGGCTGGCACACACAAACCTCCCCGCTTTAACATCACCCTCGCAGCAGTCTGAGGGGTTTATGCCCCATCCCTCTTGACTCTACCAATGGTTTGAGGGCAGCCCGAACACTCGCCTTCCTCCCCTTCCCTCTCCCTCTCCTCCTTCATCTCCGTCTATTTAGTTTGGCTGAAAATAATTTGCTTTGTCTAAAGGGTTTCAGAGGCAAAGCTCGCCGGCCGCCCCGGCTGCATTAAAATTCCTGCCGGCCCAGCCTTTAGCTCAGATCGCGGCTCCCCCGAGACTCCACTTTCGCTATTACTGTCAAGTACCCTTGACTCTTTATTTTTGCCCTTTTATCTATTACAACTAATTCGAGTTCTTTTGCCCTTTTCAGTTTAAGACGTGGGCTTTCTGTAAAGCCTCCCCCTGCCACCGAGCTCTCCGGGTGCAGAGCCTTTAGAAATTGAGGGGTTTACTGTCAAAATGAAAATTTCACTTCAAATTATCTCGGCTGATGCACGTTTTCCAGGCCGGGGGCTCCTGTCTGAGCCTTTTGACAGCCAGATCAGCAGAGGGGTTCAGTGATCTCGATAATATCATCCAAGAGAGCGAAAGTCAATACAATGACAGGGAATATGACTGGATACAATCCAATTACGGCTGCTCGCAGAGAGGGGAAGGGCTTGATCTGATCTCCGCACCTGGATTCCTTTATTCAGTCCTTGCACTAACAGGTCTCGCTAGAAACTTCGCAGGCTGGAGTATGTTATATTTTGGCTGAGTGTTTTCTCGGTTGCGTTTATAGTCGCCTTTGTATATTTCCCCCCTTTGTTGTATTCTTATTTATTTATTGTGAAGGGGGGTGGACGGACGGGGAGCCTCTGGGGTGGGATGGGCGAGAATGCTGGGAGGCAAGGAAAGCGCTTCTGCTTGTGCCGATGTCAGTTTGGTCCTTCGGGTGCTCCCGGCTTTTCCACGCCGCGCCGGGCGCCGAGGCTCAGGGGTTTTAGGCCGGCCCGGGTAAGCCGGGGTCTATTATTGCCTCGCAGTTTGTTTTCCAGCAGTTCTCCCTGTCTCCCGGTCCGGGGATCGGTAAAGTTTGTTCCCATTCCGGGGAA
>VZRH01005451.1:100265-125567 GCA_013397555.1 Urocynchramus pylzowi | reverse complement strand
AAGCCCCACCGCTCCCATCCACCCCCCGCTTCCATAGAGACACACACACACACACACACACACACTCACAGGCATCACCACCAAAGGAAGAAATTTTTTACCTGCGATCACGCCAGGCTTCGGCTAAAACCTGGTAGCGATGGCTGTGCCATGGCAGGGCTTCTCTCCTCTGGTGAGCGCCGGCTGGCGTGGCAGGGAGCTGCGGGGAGCTAACGCAGACATGTCTCAGTGCGCGGTACCTGCGCGGCGCGGCACGGAGCCTTCGGTCCCCAGGCGCCACAGCCACTTCACTAACCCCCTGTACCAGAGTGACGCTCAAGTGAATAGTTCCACTGATCACACTCTTTCCTACTGATTAACACTTTCCAACGCGACCAGGCATTCCACTTCCAACTTTTCCCGTTTTAAAACAGAAGCAGCCAGTGCCGCTTGCTTCCGCGGGTTATAAACGCCGTCTGGGGCGTGGGGGACACCATAATTAATAGCAGGTTAGTAAAATTAGTGCTGCCACTCCAACTGTTGTCCTTGTTGCCAACAATAATTGCATTGATTCTGGAAGGACACGAATGTCCTCCATTTAACCTAATGATCTGCGGGTTGCACACGCTGTACGGCAGCCGTGGTGGTGATTAACTGCGCGCACCTCCAAACTATCATTTATCTCCGCGAGTCACGACTGAAAGGCGCTAAACTTACAGGCACCTCTCCCTGCCTCTCTCGCCGTCTTTGTTTCCCTCCCGCTGGAGGAGGCGGGCTGGGACGTCGGCGCAGCCCTGCGCACAGGAGACGGGCACCTGTACCTGTCCCCCCGGCCGCCTCGGCTTTATTCATAGCCCGGGGGCAGCGCGGCGGAGCCGGGCGCCGCGGAGCTGCCGGGGACCGCNACCGGGACCCGCTCCCGGCAGCGCCCCCGAGGCGGGCCACGCCGTCCTGCCCGCCCTGGGCGCAGCCCCACAGAGGCTGCCCGGGCACCGGGGGCTTCCTCCGGGCGGAGGGGGGGGGCAGCCGAGCGGGGAGCGGGGACAGGTGCCGGCGGCAGCCGAAAGCAGGTGGGGGCAGGAGCGCTTGTTCCCGCTTGTCCTCTCCGTCCTCCTGCCCGTCCCTCCTGCGTCCGGCCGGCCGTCCGTCCGTCCCGCCCGGCCTCAGCCGCAGGCTGCCACCGCCACCGCCGCTCCCTCCTGCGGAGAAGTTACCCGGGCCCGGGGCTGGGCGAACCGGCAGCGAGCTCCCAGTCCGAAATGCCTTTCCCGGTGCGCAGCCTCCCGCCACCCTCTCTCTCTCAGTGCCGGGCTCCCAGGGCCGCTTCGGGCTCCGGCCCGGGACCCCCGCGGGAGCCTGTGCATGACAAGTTCCACCGCGCGCTCGGTACTTTCTTTTCTTAATTGTTTGTTCAGCAGGAAAAGGGACAAATCGGGATTGACAGAAGGGGGAGGAGGGATCAATATCATTCCTGTTTAAAGGCGTGAGCCCGGGCAGACGTCTCAATAAGACAGAGGAGGAGAAAAAGAGAGTATTATATCCTACCTAATTAAGCGAAGACAAAGAGGTGTGGGGAGAAAGGTTCAGCAGAGGTGGGGTGGCAATAGGAATTTTTAATCCGGTGTCTTCCCACAGTAACCACCAAGGCTGAACAGTAACGTTAATAGGGAACATCTGTACATCGACAGATTTATTCTTGCCAGGGCTCTTTCACGCCTGTGTCATTTGCATGGCCCCTGCTCGCAATGTTCGACACACGCTGCACCTTGTAGTGCAATGACAAGGTAAATCTGATGAATGCTGAAACTGGGAAATCCTCTTCTCTTTCCCCTTTCTGGCTCCTCGGATTGCCCTTGCAGCTTTAAATGTGGGGAAACCACACGGAGAAAAGGTGAGCCTTCTCCCCATCTGCACTTGTAAACAGAAAGCCAATCGTGCCACGAGCCTTTGCATTTTAAAGCGGAGTGACAAACCCACAGCGACGTGGATGCCCTGGTTGCCCGCCCAGGGCTGCCTCCCCGCCGGCGGGACGAGGGCTCTGCGATGCCCCCCAGGAGTGCAGGAGCCGTGTGTGCCGTCCCCGTCCCGGCTCGGCGGGTCTGGAATTTTCCTCCCGTCCCCCGGGGGGCCTGTCCCTCTGCGTTACCCCCGGGCTCCCGCCCCGGGCTGCCTCTGAGCCCGGCCGACTCCCCCGGGGCAGCGCCGGGGACCCCGTCCAGCCTGCCCGGCCGAGCCCGTGTTTTACAGAGCGGGGTGGCACCATCCGCCGCCTGGAGGTGACACCTGCCCTGCGGCCCTAATGGGCTTTGAGGGGACCGGGACCTCTCAGGGTGACCTCCAAACCTTTCCCCGTCCCGGCGTCGGGTGCTCGGCCAGAGGCCGCTCCCGCTTTTCCCGACGGCAGAGTTACAGCGGGGGAACTCCGGTGGTGAGGGGCTGGGGGGCTGCTGGGTTCAGCTGCCTCCCTGCCCTGAAATATGATGTTCAAGGGCAGGAGGCATCGTTCAAAGAGTAATCTTTTATATTAACAGCTACAACCAGTAACAGTACATTAATATGAGTCTTTTGTAATATAACAACCTCAGGTCCACGAGATCAACATTTTTAATTATTGTGGTGATGCTTAAAGGAAGTGAGCAGACTCGAGTCTGTCTTTTCCAATTTGCTCATGTCGACTTGCACATCTTGGAAATTGCCATCCATTGCCACTCTGACCTACGTAGCAGAAAGCACAGTGGCTTTCTGTCAGAAACTGGCCCAGCCAGGCAGGAGGGCAACCAGACCAAGCAGAGCTGGAATCCCAGTAGGCATGCAGGCAGGTCAGCCACAGCGACATGATGGACACTGAGGGAACACTGACCACTGGTAAATCTGGGAAGATGCTAGCAACAAGAGCAAAAGCTTTGGGGCAGCACTCCCAAAAAACATGGGCCAGAATCCGAGGCCGGAAGGGCATTTGTAGATCTTGCTTTTTGCCATTCGTAATGTTGTTAGGTTGTCTTTCTCCTTTTTTATTTTTGTTTAAATGACCATTAATGCTAAGGTTTCAACCATTTTTAATGTTTAAACTATTAAAAGGTGCTCTTTTCACTGTAGAATTGCTGTTGGTCCTGTCTATCCTGGCATTCTTTGGCATTCTTTCCCATTTCTGTAGCTAGAGCAGTGCCCTCTCTGCTGTGAAAAGGCCATTATTAAATGATACCAAGTGGTCATAACCCTTAATTTTCCATGTCATTAGACAAACAGCACTGGTGATAGCACACATATTTCCATTCAGAAAGGGAATATAATTTAATTTTCAGTGTCAATTCCTTTGGCATTATGGCTATATTTTGAAGACCTACTTTCTAAGATACCAGAGGGGAGAAAACCAGCAGCTTGATCTCTTACATTTTTGGCCTTTACTTTCCTGTAGAGGTTACTAAATCACACCTAGTCAAGAAATAATATACTAATGCATGTATCATAACTCATGTTCACTATGAAGGTCCTCAAAACACATTAGCTTAATCATGAAACCTCCGAGATAATTTACTTAACTGGAATAATTTCACAGGAAAGCCAATATAATTCAGAATGTAGTAAATACATGGATAGAAATCAGATTTTCACTGAAACTATTTTTGTCCTCATCTGGTTATATGGTGCCAAGTTACGTGGTAGCCTCAGAGCAGCAAGGTTTGTCTTAATTTGCAGGGATCCATACAGGTACATTTCTTTTCCTTTTCTCACATTAAATTCATTATGTGATGTTCAAAAGACTGATGCACACTAGAAAACCTTTAGGCATTTCTGTGTAACGGGGATGGTTTATTAAAAGGATAGGTTATTACTTTGAACAATGACTTCAGTGCGTACGTTAAAATGTGAAATGTTTATCTGGTACTGGCCTGTATTGGCCAGAATCTGTACAACTAGACTTTTATTCATAAATGCATGCCTAAGCTAATAAACCACATTTATTTTCAGATCCTGTGTGGTCATCTGAACATCTTTTGTAGTCCACAAAGATGCAGGCTCGCCATTATGTTTTAAAGAATTTTGTAAGCATGTATTACCATAATTCCATTTGTGAGCCCATGATTTTGAAAAGATATTTATTTTGTGTTAGAAAAAAAATTTTGATGTGCTTAGAGAAATAGCTAAGGCTGTCTTAGCCTGCTTAATATGTGGATGGGTGGAGAGGATTATTTTTTAGTAGGAAAAGAGCATAATTTCATAGACTAAGAAGCAGAACCAAGCCTCTTGGAAGATGCTGAAAAGGCAGAAGACACCAAGTGAGTCAGTGGCACCAAGTTCTCCTTCCTGCCCTGAGTCTTTGCTGCAGACTTTGGCCAGGTGAGCCGTGCTGCTGAGGTGGAGCTCCAGGGAAGTGATACAGCCATAGGCTCCTTCCTCCGTGTTTCACAAGCGAAGCGGCGCGGGCCGGGGGTGTGACCCCACCCATCCTGCTGCCAGTGAGGAGTTCTGCAAAATGCTGCTTGCACAAAAGGGATCACAGAAGAGAACTGTGAGTGCCTCAGAAAACAAAGATGCAATTAAAGCAGAGTTTGTAGTTTTCAGTTAGGGTTATCTTTCAATGCAGGATGAACCATCATTTTTTTCCTGCTAATTATTTTCATTAGCTGTTTTAACTCTTCCTGAGAGTTCTTAATAATGGCTTCAGAGCAGAATGTGTAAAACTGAAAATTATTTATGGCACTGATTAGAACTACAGAATACTAATATGGGTAGTCAGGAATAATTCACCATAGCAGAAAAAGCACTATTTAATTGTTTAATATAGAAGTTTAATTGTGCTTGCATACAATTATCGTGTAAATATCACTGTGATCACTTTAAGAGGTTATTTCTAAGTGTGCCAAAATTCTGAAGCAATCTGAAAAGAATTAATTTTTTTCTTACCTCCCTTCACAAGTCTCTCAAGTGTACTATATGTTTTAACTTAAACCAAAATATAGCCAAAGGCAGACAGGAGTTCCAACAGTGACCAGTGTAATACTCACTGCTTTTAATTACTGTAACAATAAATCACACAGGAATGTCCTCCAGGTACTAAATGATTTTCTAAAAACATTTGAGAATATTTTTGAAATTCAATTAATTGAAGGCACCAGATAAAAGGTACACATTCTTAATGGCTATAAAATAGCCCTAAGGGATGTAACTGAGCTCCAAGCTTAACTTCAAAGTGTGACAGAAATACTTACTGTATTACTTTAAAAGTATTCAGATCAATGAATCAGTTAAAATTACTTATACATTTACCAACCTTTTCATTTTCTTTCTGAATATGATAGAAAGAATTGCTCTCATTTCCCAGGACACAAAAAGCAGTTGAGACCTGTAAAAGAAATTGTAATTAAAGCCAGCCTTCAGTCAAAATCGGTATTATGAATTTTTGGTTGACACAAGATAAAGGGGCCAGCGAAACATAAAAGTGGCTTGATAAAGCATACTTTTAGACATTTTATACTGAAAATTAACTGGTTTGTGAAGATATTTCAGGGTCTGGGATTAAATCTGTCCTTCTTAGGCCAGTAAGCAGTTTTCTATTGAATTCAATAGAAGCAGAGACACCCTGCAATCTGTATTGTGCACACTGTGTGCACCTGACTGGCTCTCCGGTTATGGGCCAAATTGGTTCTTTTTTTTCCTTTTTCTTCCTGCTCCTAGGATTAATCACACTACCCTGAACACCCACATGGCTTTGCAAGGTGCTGAAGATCTCAAGCAGTCATGGCATGCCTTCAGCTTTTGCAAGCAGCACTCTGACGTAGGATGCCAGCTAATGCTCAGTAGGATCTAACTCCATGAGTAAATACCTTGACATTTGGCCTATAGTTCACGAGCATCTGAGGTTGTTGTAAAAGAAAAGTGTTTAAACAATCACCATTTTCTGATTTGCAAGGTGATTTTATAATGCAGTGTGACTCAACAGCAGGAAAGTGTTAAGAAATATGTAGAGGCTGAACTGTTGCTACCAGCCAATTTTTTTTTGGCAGAGGTGCTCTCTTCTGCAGGAAGGCTCTTCCTTCTGCTCTGAATCTCCACCGTACACCCAGCTTTGAAAACAGATCATAGACACACGGTCATCATACCATGGAGATAAGGGTTAACTTCTAACCTTTGCAAAATGATTGCTTGCTATAGATTTGTGTCACAGTTAAACTGCACATGTACTATTCATTAATGCAGAAAGTTTAGAAATAAGTTTAGAAAACAGAACTATGCACACATGTACATTCATGCACATCTATATCTGTACACAGAGGGAAATCATGTGGAGAAGTGTCTGTACTGCTTGGAAGAACTATAATCTATGAGAAGACTAAAAACACTCTACTAAAGACTAATTGCAATGTTTTCCAAGAAATATTTATTTTCAGTACTCACTGATAATTTTGTTAGTAGCATGTTAACATTTTCTCTGTGTTTAAAACACATCACATTGAGACAATAAAAAAAAGACAACGAGGATAAATGTGTCTTTATCCCTTTTGTTTCTTTTCCTTGAGCAATTGAAATCATAAACATCATTAGAATTTTTGAGCATTTAATACCGATGTTAAGTCATGACTATGTAACTATTTTCTACAGCTCCATGCAGTAATTCCCCACCCTGCAGGTGTGAGGTGGGTGGGAGGATCACTGAGCTTTGGAGACATCCACAGCAGATTGCAGTTGAAAAAATACAGTCACTGACAATACACATGAAGTGTAACAGTAATTTTTAAACTGTAATAAATATAATACAACACTAAAAACACCAACAAGACTCAGGTCTCATCAAAGAACTCTGCTTCATCAGAGTAATAAAATAGTAAAAAACATTTTAATCAGGGTCTGCAGGCTGCAAAAGACAGTTTGATATCTTTATTTTGACAGCAAATACCCATAATAATCGGAACAGACACATCCACCAAATTATCATGTGTGATTTGCAGCCAGGTTAAAGTAAATTCTACATAAAAAAGCCTGAAGTTTCTGTTAAATGTTTGCTCCATCAATTACTCCAAACCACTGTTAAGAAGTATTTTGGAACTTTTCTTTTCTGGAGACTTTGCAGTCAAAAGATTTTTTTTTCCTGAATAGTTAGGTTGTTTATCTCAAAAGGGCTGTTTGTCTAATTAGGAACACATGGATTTATGAGTGTTCCTAACTCCACAAAATCTGAGAAACTGTAGAGAATTCCTACATTTCTCCCTCTTCTCCCTCCTGTTTTGAAACCCAATAAATGCTTGAACACTTTCTTGTTTTTTTCTTTTTTAACCTGTGGAGAAACAGTTGCAGTAATACAGAAGAGATGAAGTAAAAACAAGTCAGAATATTGGCTTCAGATTAAAGCTGGGTAAACCTGGGATAACTTGCCTAGAAAGTAGAATCATTTAATTGTAAATACCTGTCAAACAAGGTTAAATATGGCTTTTATTTCCTATTACAAAGGAAAATGGTATGCTCATATGTCTAATTTTTAGGTTTGCAAGAGCCTCTGCAGACAGATATGAAATGTAGTCATGTTTGTTGCAAGGTGTTGTTTCCTCTGCATTGTATTTTCCACTTAACACTCCTCCTCCTCTCCCAAGAATCTGATTTCATAGCATGTAGAGCTCAGTCCTAAAGACACGGGCAGTGGGAGACAAGGGATTTTTGCAAAATCCTCAGTAATGTTGAAGGAAGAGCCTGCCTTGGGAAGATGACTCAGATTCCTGCCTTTGCCCATATATCCGGAGGCAACTGTGGGAGGTGAAAGGCAGTGAGCAGACACCTGCAGCCACATGTGTCCCCAGAGAGCGTGTCCTGTTTGACATTTAGGCCTTGCACAAGGCTCCCCAGTGTGCTCTGTTCCTATGCCAGCCTAACTTTTCAGCTGGAAGCAGAGCAGAGTAGGACAAGCACTGCACTTGGTTCCTTTTCCAGGAACCAAGAAAATGTCAGTACCACACACAAACCCAGCATGCTCGGGGATGTAGCAGAGCCAGGAGTGGCATTGGAGGAGCTGGGAACTGCAGCTGCTGTGCATCACCTGGAGGAAGATTCACCTGAGGCGACACAACGGAGACAAAGGTCAATGACAGCCCATGGCACCGCAGGCATTTCCAGATGCTCCAAGCTGCGGAAGTATGAAAGGACGGCAATTACCAGCCTGGCCAGGTGCCCGTGCCAGCTGCTGGCTGCTCGTGGTCAGCCAAATGAAGAAGTCAGAGTGGACAAGCATGAGAAAATCTGTCCCTCCCATCACCAAAGTGCAGGCACCCTTGGGCTTGCCCAGGCTCGACAGCGGGAGCTCAGCTGATCTCTTGCTTTTTCGCCCACTGTCGCTTCTAGCTTTAATCGACTACTAAAACCTTGAGAGGCCAAATCTGCCTTATTGCTCCCTGTGTGACTATTGTTGGCTTGCAGTTTTTCATCAGGTTTTCTTACCCAAAGTCAGATAGCCACCTTACATCGATGTGTACAGCAAGGTCTCCTAACTCTGTCAGCTCCTGGGCCTCACTCAGATGGTGCTTTCCAGGCTTGCCAAGCATTTGTAGGAGGACTTGCTGGAAACATCAATCCCAGCTGACTGCTCCTTCACGAAACTTAAAAGATTTGAAACAGAAAGCACAGCGGAGTAAAACCCGAGAAGATCTGAAAATGAAAAAGCTATAGATAGATGCTGAAGACTCCATAAATGTAAGTAGCACTTACAAACCCCATTTTTCCCTATTTAAAATATTTTCTGTGAATTACTGCTGGGAAAAGGCAGGTGGAGGAACTGCAGTCGATCCTGAAAGCAGAGAGGGTCACAGGAAGACTGGGAGGGCAGCTTGTTCTTCTGGTCTGTGTTAAGACTGTCCTTGAAATACGTGTCTCTAAACAGTTTTTTATTTGAGCAAATTGAGAGTCATGTGACTGTAGTAGTTGACCTCTTTGTAGAAGAAGTAACAAAACTAAGGGCAATTTTTTTTGCACCTACTTAATGAAATATATTTACTTTAAAGGATCCTAGCTTCAGTAATCACTAATAAATGGCTCATTTATAATAAGTCACTAATAATAAAGCTCTCTCACCCACCATTTTTTCCCCTGGAATTACAAAGTGCTGTGGCTTGGTAGCTAAACAATCCCCAGAATTGGTCACCTGCAGTTTAGAGAACTTAAACTCACTCAGATCAGCTTTGCAAAGGCACTTCAGAATTACCAAAAGAGACAGGCAGAGTGGACATTTATGAATTTATAAAAATACAGCAATTAAAACTGCATTTCAGGAGTCCAGTCCCAATTCCCTTGTCATTTCTTTCTTTCTTTCATTGAGCCATACAGGTTTCCTCTTGTCTTGCCTTGATTGCACTAAAAATCCACACGAAACTCACAGAGAAACAGGAAAAAGATTTTTTTAAATTCTAAATTACAATTTTAGTTTTTGTTGTTTTGATATTTGTATACAAGTCCACACACGCCAAGGAAAATTTGTTGAATAGTACAATTTACAATTGAGTATTTTATAGATAGAGCAAGAAAAAGAAAGTCAGCTTTAACAATACAAATAAAGAATGTTTCTTGTGTTATATATGAATCACACAATTAGTGAATTCCGCTAAGGATAGTAATTGTTCATTACTTTAGATCTGGAAGCTATTTTGAAGTGCTTTGGAAAGCTGAATGAGAAGAATATTGTTTATCTTCAAAATCAAGTTCAAAGAACTTACCTTCAAGCAAATGACGGCATTTCCAACTAGGGATGACACTACAGAGTAAATGCTAGAGGGAACTTAAAGCAGCCTGATATAGAAGCTTGGCTGAAATAAAACTTTGAAGATGTTTCCCAGAAGATGATAAAAAAAAGGTTTATGGTAAAAAATAGCAAGACAGATGAAGTCCTAGGACTTTCACACCAAACACTTCTTTCTTTTTCACATGTGCACTGCAGAACCATGTGCCAGTGCAGCTGAATCCCATCAAAGGTCCTGTGGAAGTCTAATATTTTTCTTTTCCTTGGAAGTAAAGGTTTGTGTTAGTACTGTATAGGTCTGTGTAAGTGGTACAGGTCCTGTGCATGTAACCAATTTGATTTTGTTTCCTCTACCAGATTGAACTTCATAGAGTTAGCAATAGATGAAATGAGTAAAATTTTGTGGCCTGTCCCAAAACACTTTTAAACACATAAATACCAGTCTGGTTTTTATACCATCATTGATCAGGATTCCAGAGAAGGGCAGTTCTACAGGTAAATAAAATGCCCAGAATCTTCTCACTTTATCAACTCACAAGATTTGTAAAGACAAAACCCATCTTAGGGCATAAGCCAACTGATGAACTCGAGCTGGTTTACAAGAGGGTTTTCAGTCTTCCTCTGCAGCAGATGGTACTAGTCAATGTTAGAAATAGGACACTTGATGGATATACTGTAGTTCTGTTTCAGAATAGCCATTCCCATGTTTCTTCCAGATTCTGCTTTTCTTTCCCCTTTCTTGACTGCCAAGATTATTGAGGATATTTACCCCAACACAGAACTCATGGTCTCGTTTTTAAAATTTCCATTAAAGACAGATTTATTCGGACTGCTGTTAACCAGTCTAGAGGAAATTGCCCTTCTGGCAGCAATATCTCTTTGGGAATCTGTCAGTGTTAATTCTTTCTTTAGCTATTGAACCAAACCAGGAGTCAAAATACACATTTAGGAACCCACAGAAGTTTTCCAGGGTTTCTGAGCAACAGCAGCTTCCATTCTGGTAAGTCACAGCTGATGCTCAGCATCTCTTTGACTAGGTAACTATTTTGGAGAAAGCGCTTCAATCTTTTATCTGTCAAGGGATGGAACTCATTTCCTTATGCCAGTATTTGCAGAAAGGGATGCATAAGTGATGTTTAGGAAGGCAACTTCATTTAAAGATTTAATAAATACAAAAGTAAGGTAAGGTTTGGTAAGTCCGAAGATATAGAAGCAAAAAAACCTCTTGTAATCTTCCCTGTTGCAGGTAAAACAGAGCAATTTGTGGTGAAAGATTCAGCTCTAAAGGAGCAGGACAGGAACCTGAACTCAAGTCTTCTGTGAGTCTGCTTGAACATATGCTAATAATGTCCCTCAGTCAAACACTTCAGATTTTAATGCCAAGTTAGAAATTCTACAGTATTATTTTTTTTTCTTTTAGCATATTGGAAACCTTGAGAGTAGAGGTAGAACTGAACTGGTCCTTTCAGGGAACTTTTCACTTAAATGCAGTCTGATTTTCAACAGTTATACTGAGCTGTCTGTAAGTGTCTGTAGGGTCTGAACAGAGACAAAAGAAGGTAGACTGGAGAGCTGTGTGGCAGAAGAATTCTGTATTCTGAAATCCAGAAATAACTGAGGAATTAGATATAAGGGAAATATATATAAAGGAAATATATATTTTTCATCTCAGTCTTTGAGTGCACTGATCTAAAAGTTTTAGAATGCAACTGCCTTAAAAGCAATTCAAATGAGTTAACCTTTTATGGAAATGCTCAGAAAATTATAATCATATGAGTATAGTCTGCCCTAAACTGAAAGAAACCTGCCCTAAACTGAAAGCAAACCTGGCTGTAGTTACTAAAAACTGATATTGTTGCAAATGCTTCAAAAATTAGAAATACCTAGTACGTAGGCAGAAGAAAAAATTCTTTTGCACCTGTGAGCGCCCAGTAGCAAATTAGATTAGGTTAATGGTATGCACCTAACTAGAAACCAAAAAACAGAAATTTGAATCTTGTCTAACCTTTGGCCCCTCTATCGTTACATTCTCTAAATCTTTGTAGTTTACACAAACCCAATGCTTTAGACAAAGATCCATTCCCACATTTCAGAGATAACAGAGAACTCCTGGAAGGAAGGGTGAGAAAACCTCTCAAATTCTTACTGCAATTTAAGTTTTTTGTTTGTTTGTTTGTTTGTTTATTTAATAAATCCTAGTATCATGGACTATATCTATACCAATCTGGCAAATAGACCAGATAAAAGAAACTTTGTCCTGCTTTCCCTTCAACTCATATTCTTTGATCCATGATTTGTATAAATAAGACAGAGGCTTCCTCTCAATTGCTGACCTGGGCATTGTTATCTATAATTTGTTTATAGATTTGTAGTCTGTGACCATTAGATTTTTATTTCTGTAGACACAGATATGCCATTCTACAGATTCCAATTCCTATATGTAGAAAAATTATTATTCTGTGGGCTATCTGTTTCTTTAATGTTCTTCTTGTATACTCTGTTATGGGTTACATTACAGTGTGTGTAATTTTAACAACACTGTTTCAACTTTTGCTAGTTTATTAATAGCTTAATTAGACTGCTTTTGCAAAAATCAAGAATGCACTTTACTTTAAAATTGCAAGAGAAAAGAAAAACCTTTGAATAACTTTAAATCCACTTAAATGTGAGTATTGCTCTTTGTAAATTCTCATTATCAATATCTAATATCAGATGGCATCTGTATTTTATAGAATTTTAGCACTGAGAATATTTGGCTCCTAAAAATCTGTCTGAGGACTACAATAGACATATGTTCCTTTGTGGGTGAAGAACATTCAGTTCCAATACTGGATTATGGCTTATTATCTTGCCCAGAGCTGCTGCCACCAAAAGCAGAAAGTCGTTCAATAAAATTTTGGAAAGTTTTCCACAGAGCTTTTGGCACTAATTCCCTGTTCTTCGGGTGACATAAACAGTCCCAAAAACTTCTCTGCATTATGATAGGAAGAACACCTTCCACCTTGTGCAGTTGAGGAGTATTTTGTCAGTGTCAACTTGCCTTCTCTGGCAGTTGAAACAGACCCTGCAATCAAGATTTTCTTTTCATCAGGGTTTGTGGACTCCTTACAATCTTGAAGAACCATCAGATTAACCTTCTCTTGTCTGCCACCCCCTTCCTGGTCAGCAGTATTTGTCTTTTCTTTGGAAGTCTTTATTCAAAGACTCTTGCAGTCATTTGAACATGCTGCTTTGGAAACTGTTCCCTGGGCTTCCTTGGTTCATTTGCTCTGGGAACACTTCTATTGCATCATTGCTTCAGAATATTTTGGGCAAATTTCTTTTCTCTCCCAATGAGATGTCTTGTGGAGCCTTTGAAGAGGTGACTACTAAAATACGTATAAACATACACATTCTCTTTGAGGAAAATGGATTTATACTCAAGCAAATGTTTGGAATATTACAGAAAATAAATTTTCTAATTGTATAATGAGGATATTTGCTTTCTTTATGGCTGCCTTGCTGCTCATGGCTCTATTAGATTAATGTAAAGGATTTTATTTATTTATATGTCTGTTTTAGACAATGGGAAAGACATGACTTGTGGGGGTTTTAAGATAAGAAAGGTAAGAGAAGTTTTTGAAAAAGGAGGTGCCTGCTAACAATCTTGTTGTCATTACCTCCCATTTCCTACTCTACATTCCTTTCTGATTCCATAACTAGAGGTTCTTTGAGCCAGATATTTGGGTTTAGATCTTCTGGTTTGAAGAATGTGGTCAAAAACTTGTTTTGGATGGACAAGGAGCTATGCTGGAGTCATTTGTACTCCCTGTCTCCTGACCATGGAACTGTAATTTAGCTGCTAAGAATAAGCTGTGATTGTTTACAAATGGACTTTGAAAATGAGGAGGAGATTATGATATACTAAATTAGTTTTAAATAATTATTTCCATAGAAAAGTGGTTCTGTGATTCTGTGGAAAGGACTTACAGTCATCTCAGTAAGTTACTAATTTGTTTACCTTCAAGCAAAATCATCTCTCTGGAGCCAGACAATTTTTATACTGAGGTGTAGAAGAGCTGTCCTATGTGGCAACGTGATGGATAACTTCATTATACAACTTAAGAAGCTCTTCTTCCCTTTCTTGTACCTTTTCACACTCTAGTTAATCACCTCGCCCTGGTTAAACCAACTGACTACTTCAGCATTAAAAGTATGCAAAATTAACATTTTACTGCACCAGGGCCAGATAAAGGCAGTCTTTTCCATCTGGAAAACAGACAGCCTCATTTAAATAATTCCCGTTTCTCTGTCTGATGTGCAGTCCAGCTGATGCCATTTCCAATCAAGGCATTGAGTCATGTGCTCAACTTCCATCCCTTCTCCATCTTTTTTCATTATAAGAATATAGTGTAGGGATGGTTGGTCTGGGCTCTCTGGTCTGTCCCTGTCTTTGGTACTGGCAGATATTGACTGCTGAGTGTTCATGAACAGAACAGATTGCAGAGATTTACAACTTCCAGCAGTCTGTGGTTCAGGGACTTTCTGGTCCAAAGATGATGAAGTTCTGGTTACTGTCACTGGGCCTGATCCTGCTGTGTGGGCTGACATCCTGCCCAGCCTCAGCCCATCCCCAGGGAAGTGCCCTGAAAGTTCCCACTTCTCCATTGTATCTAATGTGAAATGACTTTGATATTTCTTTCACCTTGCTATGTAAATTTTCCATCTCTTTGAGATGGAGGGTAGAATCAGACCTGGACACAGCATTCAGCATATTGATTCACTTTAGATTTGTACAATGACATACCAAGATTAAAAAAAAAAAAATTATTATTTCTTGAAATGTTTCATAATCATGACTTTAGTTTGTAGTTTCATAAAACTGGGTGAAAATTGTTTTCATCCCTAGGGTCTAAATCATGTACAACCCTTTTATAGAAATTGCTGCAATTTTTCAATAAAAAACCGTATCTGTTTGAGAGATTGTTCTCCACGACAGAGAACATCAGGATTTTCAGTGTTTTAGTCTTCATAAGAGCAAGGATTTGTATCTGTAAGACCTTATCTGCCCTTCCTTTAGATATTGAGATGGAGTTTCCCATTGCAAGACAGGAAAAAATTCACTGCTGCCCTTTCTCTGTAAGCAATGCTTGCCATCTCTCCTTAAATTCTGATATTCTGTTATCAAAGAGTAAGAACAGTGCTGAAGCACTATTTAATGATGGCTATTAAAGGACTCTTTTTCTTGTTACTTTTCAATTCAAACATTTTTTCCTCAAAGCTTTTGCATGAACACAGTTGGAAAAAAACCAATATGACATCACATTTTGTCATCATCAATCATTTGCTATGCAAATTGAGATGCCTACAGGACTTCAGAGTTCAAGGCCTGCCTGCACATGGGGCTTGTACAAACAATGAAAGATTTACTATGTGAGTAATAAGTACTTTCAGGAAAAGATCGATTACAAATGAAAGTAGAAAAGGTTATAGATAGAGAAAGAAAAAAGAGCGAATGTTGATCACAGAAGGGAAACAAAAGGAATAGTGATCACATCTGGTAAAATATTTTTATGAAATACATTTATTTGGAAAATATGCATTAAATTCTTTTGCCTGAAACTTGTGGTTACTTTTAACACCCTGAGCAGCTTTGAAAATCAAGTGTTTTACAAATAAATATTAAGGTTATAAGTTGAGATCAAAGATTTGTTTCAAAGAGGTTAGAGAGGATGCCTGTGCTAAAATATAGCACCAGGGAGGACATATAGTGAAATTCTCTCAGGCTACAACCATCCTCAGATCAGGATCTTTGATAAAGGTAACACCTCTGTGTTTAGTGGGCTCTGATTTTTTTTTTCCTTTGCATTAATTCCTGATTCCTTTTTGACTTGCTCTGAATTTCAGCAATCCTGTGGCCAGGAGTTCCTACACTTGTGTGCTCACTGATTGAAGTATTATCTTTTCCTTGTTTTGAACTCGCCACATGCTGATTTCATGCTGTGATTCTTGCCTGCTGGCATTCACTGGAAAAGTACACTCAGGATCTAGTAACAAAAGAATGGAGATTACTGTATCAGGACAAATCAGGAGGGTAATATATTTCCCATTAAGACAACACAGGCTAGACTGTGGTCATGTTAAATCAAAGTCTCAAAGCTGCCACACTTCCCAAAAGACAGAAAATACCATTCCTCCTTCTGCTGCAGAAGTGTCCAGTGATCCTCCCTAAATGTGTTTCTGAAAGGATTTTCCATCTCCTTTGAAGCCACTGGCACAGTAGGGTTAAAGGTAGGCTTTGTGTGCAAAAATAAAATAGACTTTAAGTGCACAAATATAGCTTGAATGTAGAAGATACTACTCATTACCAATATGACTGAGTGGCAAATCGAGGGGGAAAATTCTCAGGCATAAAATTACCTCTTCTTTTCCAGGCTGCTTATGCACCCATTAAGGAGGCTGTATTTACAGGCATGTTCTTTCACTCTGCCCTGCTGTTATGAGTGACTTGATAATCACAATTAATTCTGATCAGGCTAATGACCATGTAGAGTTTGTAAGGCAAAAACCTCTTACTCCTGCTATTCAGCACACAAGAAGGCTGGGGAATAAGAATTTGAGATAGAATATTTCAAGAAAGAGATGTCTCTATGTGTAATGAAGGGCACCAAACCATATCCAAAATTATTCTTGAAAAATAAAAACGAAAAATGTTATGAGACAAAGTAGGTTTTGAAAAAAGGTCTGCACTCAGATCATTGATGACAACATTAAGTTCAGTTCCCTTTTGGAAAAATAACTTTCTACTTTTCTGATAACAAATTGGGCAGAATTGTATGATGAGGTGTGATAAGCAGAAACTCTAGATGAATTTAGGGCAACCTATAGACCTGATATATATATATATATATCAGGGTCTTGGGGAAACCCCAAGAAATCATATGTAAGAGTACTGTAATGCTTACTGCATGAACAAATTGTTCATGGCACTGGCCACTACCTATCAATGAAAGCTTTAAGAATAACCTTCTTTGAAGGTAATTGTCTATTCTAATTTTAGTCAGACACCTGTTGGTTAATACCCTGAATAATAATGTGTTCCATCCTTAAGGAATTTTTACTCTGTGGAGATGTCCTTAGTGTCCCTGCTAGTCTTCATCTGCCTTCAGCACAGTACATGTCTCCTGTAGGTTTCTGTCATATTTGCCACTCTTAGGATACTGTTAGATCATGTTAAATGTCTCTGTGCCATCTTCAGGCAATTGAATGCCCCCCTTCCATCCTGTTCATTTTTGATCTGTTGGGTTCAACTGTATCTATCACAGTAAGTTCTTCTGCTTCCCTTCACACAAGGAAAGGATGAAATTCCTTTTCTAGGTCATTAATGTTCCTTCAGTTTTATTGGTTGTTGTTTTTTTTTTTGCAATGAGGAGATGAACAAGAGTTCATAAGTTGCTCTTTCTTTGCATGCATTATTTTATTGATCTCTTACATGTTTCCTCTCCAAAGGAAAGGATCCTGGTGCTCAGCCACCCTCATTTCATGAAAATCTAATATTATAGTAACACTTACATTCTCTGAACACCTTCCAGTTCCACTTTATTATTTGTTTCAAATAAAGTGGCTAGACTTAAGCACAACATTCAAAATGAAAACACATGACTGGTGCTCAGTAGTATGCCTTAATTTGTGGTGTGCTGGTGTCCACAAGATTCCAGGCTGCATAAGGTTCCTTTGTGCTGTATCCTGTGTGCTGTGCTAACATGGAGGAGCTCTTGCTCAGAAGATCTTCCAATGAAATTTTAAAACAGATGTTAAAAAGGTGAATAAATTACAGAGATGAGACAGGGAATAAAATGGTTTATGAGAAGTAAATGCAAGCCCAAAAAATCTAATTGATGGCATTGTATAATTTTCAAAAATTTTCAGTAATTATTTTAACCTAATTTTTAAATACATTTCAAAACTCAGTCCCCCAAACAGTTAATAATTATATTAAAGGAGATGCCAAGAATGACTCAATGTCTCCTGTGCTCCACTCCCAAATGATTGTGATTCACTTAGAGCTCGTGAAGGTGTATCGTCAGCTCAAATCATATTGAATGTTTTACCTCCCACCGTACATTAACATGCCTTTGTTAACACAGAGTTCCAACTGCAGTCAGGCAGCACACTTGTCTGTCTTTTAAAGTGCCTCTGGAATTCCACACAGTTCTTCCTGGTTTTCAGTAACCTAAATTATTTTGACATCTGTGAATATGCCACCTTGGACTTTACCTTTTCCCAAATAATTAATAGACACATTAATTAATCATTTCCCTACATTTTAAAAAGAGTTCCAATGTTAGCTCTATTGTTTATGTGAGGAACACAGTGCAGAGAACATCACAAAGCCAAAGTGTTAACCTGTTTCCTGGGTTATTGCCTGTAAAAATAACCATTAGTTGGTATTTTTGAAATTAGAAATTATCACTAAATAAAATCTAGAGGTAATTCCTTACTCTAGGTTTGCCTTAAATAGAGGGAAGTCACAGTCTCTGGTTATTCTGTGGCAAAGAGGAATACTAATGCCAAAATGAAGATGCCTTTAAAGAGAAAATTCTGATTGTACCTCTTCTGTTTAAAATGAAATGTGTCTGCAGGTCTCAAATGCAGGAATGTGTCTTGGAAAAACAGTGTCTCAGATAGGAAAGACAATTCAGCACACAGGTGAAAAACAGTGTCTTAAATTTCACCTAGAAGTAGATCTTGTAACCCATTGACAAGAGCAGGGAGAGCATTTAATAATAAAGCTCCAATAGGTGCTTTTTCATTCTGAGAATAAATTTAAAGATGTGGCTTCAGATGGATTTCACTGCAATATTCTGATTTAGAAATGCCAGGTTTAGCTCTAGATTAAAAGTAATAGTAATAGCAGTAATAGTTATTTCAGAGGTAAGATGGTTACATCCTAGGAAAAAATAGCTTCAAAAAAAAAAAAAAGGAATCTGGTCAAAGTATCTTCTTTTACATATTCAAATAGCTGAGAATCTCTATTTTTGAAGTAGCAGCCTTTTGATGCAGAAGGTGGTGCTCTAAATTGCCTCATGGGGCTATTCATACTTGCTGTGGTTTTCAAAAGCTTAGAGCTTAGGAATTCCTATGGAAAACATCAAAAATTAGGCAATTTCTAAAAATCCACAAGGAGTCTGTTTGCATGTCCCTGTGTTGAAATAGTAGTAATGTCATATAAATTTCTTTATTCTTGGTTCTGTTTCTAGATTATTTACAAGCTTTTAAAAGTCTGCCTTGTCCCACTTTAGTGGGACAGTGACTGAAGACTCTCTTTTTGCCATGACAGATAATTTCATTTTATGAGAGTAAACAAAACTGAGTAAAACTGGGAAAATTATCTCTGAACAAATTAAAGATTAATTAATCGATTTTCTGTGGAAAGCAGATAGAAGTCACTTTTCAGGTAATCCATTCTTGTTTTTTTAGGAATTAAAATTACTCTCTTATACACCCCACCCATGTAGAAAGACAAAGATTCAGATGGTTGTAATACAGTTGGCACATCAGTTACTATCAGTAACTTTTGTCAGTTCTAATGCCTGCATTTTGTTTTCTGCCCTGGAAGAGTTCCCAGGTACAAACAATATTTTACACAGCTTTGTTGGTGGCAGCTGATATTCTTTCAGTTCTGAATTTCATAATACTAAAAAGACCCGGGGAGAAAAACTTAGGGAACAGCAAAAATAATCCAGATGGAAACAATAGGAGACAAAATTGGTTTATGGGGACAGAATACATAAGTGAGGCATACGCAGCTTTGTCAAGAGGTGACTGTAGAGGAAAGGTGGTAGGAGAGAGCAGGGTACTAATAGAATATAGTGGCTGAAGGTTTTCAACTTCAGGAAATCCACGTGGTTTAAGAAGGTACAATTATAAGTAATATAATAAGGGTGAGAAGAGAAATCAGGTATATGAAGAGTTTAGTTTATGAAGCAGTTTAGTAGTTAAAAGTTTATTTTAGGAGAGGATTCCTTCTAAGACAAGCTGTGGTTCATGTGCTGGGTGAGACTGTGGGTGGGATTCAGCTCCAGATTCAGCAGAAGCATTGATAGTGGAGATGCTCACACGTGAGTGGGAGTCTAAGTCTTGTCAGAATCAGTGGGGCTCTGGGACTTGTTCATTTGACTCTATGTGGGCATCCACTGTCAGTTCAGTTGTCATCCAAAAGATCTGACAGATCTAGCACAGGTTGTGGGGAGACTTGTGCCCCACTGGACTGGGCAGGTTTTGCTAGCTGGAACACGGAGCTCTGGGGCTCCGTGTGCTACCAACCGTGTTGGCAAAATCTCCTTCAATTCAGGGGAAGCTGAGCCTCCCCCACACCTGCCTTGTGTGCAGACACCCACTGTAAACACCTAGAGTGATGTTTCAGAGCCCAGAGCTGAACCCTGCCTTAGCTGTGTTTTTCATTTAATCTTCCTATGACAAGGTAATTTCTGTAGTTAAATCATAAAGTCATCTACAGATTATAAAATAACCTCAGCTAATAAAGGATATGGAAATTAATTCTGATGTGCAATTAAAATGTGTTTTCTCTTACAATGATCTTAGAATATCATGGTAACATTTTAGTGTTTAACTGAATGAGATTTTTACAGTTTTGAAAATTATTTTCCTTTTTCCAACTTCTGTGAAATCTTTTGGGGTAGTAAAAAAAACTAAGCAAAAGTATCCCAAATCCCTTCCCATTACCATCTCTGTTTATTTTGGTAATGTCACAAGTTCCATAATTCTAAATACCTTAATTATTTAGCATTATCTGAATAATATGTAATAAAAAGAGACAAATCATCATGTTTTTTTCAGTAGTAAGTGCATCATACCTGAGTAAATGACCTGACTTTTCCATTAGAGATGACATGGCATGCTCAGAGTACTCACACTCAAAAGAAATGAAGATTTATTTTTAACAGTTTGATGAACATTTAAATACAGAAATGCTTCAGCAAATCTTTCCAATAGCTTTTCTCTTTTTGTATCTAGTTCACATTATAAATAGATAGCACATTATTTTTACTTTTAAAATATCCTGATATTTTAAGAATCAAAATATAAATGTGCATCTCAGAATTTAGTACATGAAATGTTTAGGTCAAATGACTTTTTGCTGTCATGAGCTGCCATGGGAAAATAAAGTTTTGCTAAAAATTTGAGGGCAGATGGAGAAGAAAAACAACAGTAAAACCATTTGCTTATTTTCAAGTTAATTTTAGTGAAATATGATTTGATATATTTTGCCATCTACTTGACATGCATAGAAGTCAATTAACTATTTTCTCTGAGGACTAAATCTATTTGCCTAACTTGTGAACGGCCGCTCCATAGCAACACACTATCAGAAAAGCTGAGCTTAACAGCTCAGCCTTAGTGGCTGGTCATAAAACCACACTTCAAAAAGATGACAGAACCAAGATAAACTGTAATTCACAATGTAAAAGCAAACCAAAAAGCTCAAGCCTTAAAACAAAATGTTTTATTGTCTGAAGCTGAAAGAATTGACACATTAATATTCTGTATTGTGCTTTGCTCCCGCTTTTATCTTCAATAAAGGATGACAGTGTTACGAAGTTCTGGAAGAGGTCGAGTACTGTCACTTTTATCAAATGTGGTATCAGTATTTTTCTTCAGTGGTTTTGGAACAACGTTAGCTGCTCTATCTCAGCTTAGGAAGTGCACTGACTGCTCTCTTTGTACCAGCATTTGATTCTTCTATTGAAATTCGAGGTAGCACTGAGGAATTAAACACTCAGGAGACAAGGGAAATCCCTGTTTGGGATGTCTAAAGAAAATGGTAGGTGCCTTTGAATGTATTTTGTTATTGGTTTGCCCTCTTTGTCAGTGTGTTTCCAAGCACTGAATCATTATGTAGGTTGAAAACCTTATCATGCAGTTTCATGGAACAGTTTGTTAAGACTGGAATATGAAGGACTAACCTAGTTGTTGAATGATATGCTGGCATCTTCTCATGTTTGGCTCTCAGGTGGGTTACTACCTCTGTCTAAAGCTCTAATTTAAGTTGCATTTAATATTACTATTTTATGTAACTTATTTAACACTTTAAGGTATTAAAGAGAAAAACTCTTATGTTAAATAAGAAAGCAACATTTTCTGGCTGTGTAACAGCTGTCAACAAAGCAACCTTGTGAAGGAGGAATTACCTGGATATCTTAGCTATGTATAGTAGCTGGGGATATATGACCTGTGTTTTTTTGTAATTAGGTAGCTGTCTTACTTCAGCTAATGTACAGCACATGTGTTTGTTTTGCACAGGGATCTTTGCTGCTAATTTCATATGACAACAAGATTATGCAGCTTAGTGCACAGTAGAAACATAAAGAAAAGAACTTTGGTTTTTCTTTTCTGATCTCTAAGTTAGTAGAACTTGTCAGATTAATATGATTGAAAGACACTGACATATATTTCAGGAATATAAATAAATGTTGAATATCAGTGGATACTTGTGGAAAATTCCTTACAGAGCAATCTAGAGTCCTAGTAATCATTGAATTATTGAATAATTTTATCTAAGTAATTTAATGTCACATTCTCTTACATTCATATGTGAAGCCAGGAAAGAAACCTCTGTTTTTGCATACTAGATTGCAAATAATAAATTAAAAGGCACTGGATTGATAGATACGATGTATATCAGATGTATTTGTGATGTTAATGCTTCTTAAAAGAGGAGATATGAGCAGAAGCAATCAGCCAAATAAATTTTTATTTTGTGCCAATGCACTAAAGAAATCTCTAATGACTTAAAAAAAAAAAAAATAGTCAGAGAGCTTGTTTTACAGTGATTGTACCTATTAGGGAAACACAGTAGATTCGATTGGAAATAGGATACCCAAAGCACTTGTGTATTTAAGTTTGAGGACAGGCTTGTGATATGATGAATCCCCAAAGTCTTCATTGCTGTAAGAAGGAGTTGAACAAATAACAGAACGAGTGGGATGCCAGGGGTTAAGGAGCCTTTCAACTCCAAGATATTCTGCAAGTGAGAACAGGGGAAGCACTGATGAAGGTGGGGGTTGGGGGGAATAAATTGCACTGGCAATTTAACGCTTCCTTTGATAGAACACTGCTCTCTTACTGATCAAAAAGTTACAGATTTATTTGAGAGACTCAGATGGACTTTTGGTGTACTGTATAGTAAGAACCTATTCAAAATTTTTTGCTTTTTAGATCACGTATGTTTAGTCTGAGATCTAGTGTTCTACCAATTATTACTGAAGTCAGGATATTTCAGGTAAGTAAGAATACAATTGAGTTTTTATTGTTCCAAAAACATCCATTAAAAAAATAGCAAAACAATTCTGCACATTTTCAACAAAGAAAATAAGATTTGAAAGCATAAACCTAGATACAGCAATTGCAGTGGGAAACAGAGTAGAAAAGGAAGCTTAGTTCCTTCAATCAATAGTCTTCTCTGTACCTTTTGTGCATGCTCCAGTAGTTCTTCCATCCTTCTGTATTAAGCCACTTTGTAGGATTAGGACAGATGAGTGATTATAGCTAAAATCTAAACCCCACTGGGATTAGGTCAAAACTTTCCTAATCTCTTCCTACTCCTTCAGTGATAACATTTTGTGTGTTTTTCCTTGAAACAGCCCAATGTGGGGATCTCAGTCCTGTGTGCCACAAATGTACTGAGAGCTTTGTAGGACCCACCTCAGCATATTGTACCCAATTATGCCCCATTCCATGCTTATTCTCAATGGAATTTCAATAGGATTACAGCCACTCTAACAACTTGGAAATACCCGAATTTTCACTGAGCATTGGCCTCCAAGTCAAGAAAGCTGCCAGCTCCTGTTAGAAGGACATAATTTTGTACTGGGCTAGAGTTTGTGTTTTGGGATTTTTTTTTTTCCAGAGCCAGAGTAATGTAAAAAGGTTTTCATGCAAATGAAAAACAATCTATGCAGGAACACTTCCCAAAGGTGAGCACAAAGGGAACATATTGTAGCATGTATTTGGTAAGTCAGAGGAACACTGGCCACACTCTTTGTGTGTGTGTGTAGCAACAATTCTTCCTCCATGGATAATTCCACTGATTTCAAATAAGTAATTATGTTTATTAATATAATTATGTTAGCACAAGAGCTCTCTCTAGTGGAGCCAATGATGCTTTACTGGTTCTGTTGCTCAGCTACTGAAAAAGAGTAGAAATATTTAATCCTAAAATCTCCCAAATACAGCTAATGTCAGAATGGCATTACAGCCACACAGCACATAAGGAATGCTGTGTTTATGAAATACTTTAAAAACATAATTCACAAAAGGTGCTGGAATTAAGTTTTTGCCACTCACTGACATCACTGCCCTCAGCAGAGCTTGAATTTTTTTTGAAGGTCTTAATGAGCCTGTTCAAGAAGAACATGAGATTGTTTCTGAATGTCTAATTGTGTTTGTCAATTCTAATTTTCCACTTTTATTTTCTAAGATATGGTGACTCGTACTGGAAAACTTGCAGAAAGTATTGATGCTATGTCTGTTTTATAAGGGGACTATGACACTGTGCTACAGCTATGTCTTTCATCCCTCTTCTTAAAGAACAGACCAAACTCCATTGCCAGGTGTGGCAATTTTCAAGAAAATATTGTAGTAGGTAGAAAATATCAGGTCTGACACAAATTTTCCATCCAAATACCATTTTCTGTCAGCCCTGTACCTGGCTTTTATGTCCAGAAGGAAGCAGATAATGAGAGAAAAATCTTAGAGATGTGTGCAACATAATAGCTCATTTTATGTCAATTAAACATTGGTTCTGTTGACTTACAGGGTTCCTTTGCACCTACTGGTAGTGGGTAAAGGGAAAGAAAAATTTATGATACCGCTTTTGGAGAAAACAAGGATCAATTTATATTGCATGGTGTTTTAAATATATCTATATTTTTATTTTAAAAGAGTTTTCAGATTCTGATGTGTAGATTTCATAGGTACAGTAGTTTTTTCCTTGGATTTTGAAAAGCCCCTTATGAACTGCTAAAGAAACAAACTAGTTCTGCTGTGGAAACTATACTGCTTGGCTTGGAAATCAGTTAAACTGACTGTAAAAATAGCATGTTTCTCTGATGGAATATGGTAAACAGGGAGGTACCCCCACGTTTAATGGAATGGTCAGTGTTGTTTTAACAAATTAATTTATGCTAGTGAGTAGTGAGATGATAACATCTGTAGCAGACAGTTACCTGGATTAGCTACTATCAGGAAGGATTATGACAAACTAGGTAAATTGTGAGTTGTGGAGCAGTTGAGGAAGTTGAGGTAAACCACAGCTGGAGGAATCAGAGAGCTCTTGTAGCCTGGCTGCTCCACTGTCTTCCTTTCAGATCAGGCAAAGGAGTGTAGACCTGCCTTAGATAAAAATCTTAGTGGGAGCAGTTAAAAACAGTTCCACTGAAGCAAGGAGGAAATGTCTCAGGAGGCCAGTGCTGAGGGCATAAAACACAGAGCTCTGAGGGTTTTCTCTTGGCTTTGTGGTCTGCATGGTGCCACCAGAAGAACTGGCAGATATTTCATGAAGGATTTGCAGCCTGTTTTTTTTTTTTTATTATTTTTTTATTTTTATT
>VZRH01005451.1:87179-100239 GCA_013397555.1 Urocynchramus pylzowi | reverse complement strand
TTATTATTATTATTTTATTTTTATTTTTTTTTTTTTTAATTATTTTAGATAGCAAAATGTGGATTCAGCTTTCTAGGCAGTATCCTAGTTGAACTTCATATAGTTTCAGATAACTGAGGAGCTGGTGGTCCAGTTCCCTCATTTTCCCCCGAAATCAAATATTTTCAAAGAGAGGCATGTATTTCTATCTGTCATGGCTTTGTACACATCTTCTTCGTGTGCCTGGCCCATGATGGGACTTGGGCTGAGGAAACTATCTAATAACAACCAGTAGTTTTTCTGAGGAGTCTGTCTGATGAAGAATTCCTTGGGAGCCTCTGAAAGTCTCAATGGCTGCAAAACAGCATTTATTTGCCTTCTTCTTCCTCCTGCCTGCTCCATGCTGTAGCTAATGATCTTTATAACTTTGGGTGATAGCTTTTTATGATTTGTCTGTTTCTTATAAACCTTTAAGATTCCTTCAGTAGGAATCATCCTTCTTGAACATTGTCAGAGGCAAATGGGATGGTATTCTTGCAAACACTTGCACTCCTCATCTCTGGCTTCTTTTAGAGGAGAGAAATGTGCACCTCTAAGGGCTCAGATCCTTGTAAAGTAGGTCATGTAAATCCTGACTTAAAATGCCTTATTTTATGCCCAGTTTGAGTAGGAACAGAAAAGTGAAAGGACAGCCTGCTTCTGCTACCATCTTCATGACCAAGAGTTTTGTTTCATTTTTTATGTGATAGCACAAAATGACTCAAAGGTATTACCAGGAATCTAATAGAAAACATTTTGGAGGGCTGAAGAAATGCAACTGAGAGACTGATCTGGCTTGCAGCAGCATTACTGCTGGTAAGAAGAAGAAGAGCATGGCTGTCTGTCCATCCTGTTTGATTTTGGCAGGGCTGGCAGGTGGAAGGTTGTAGTTTTTCTCTAAGACTGAACACGGTGATATGGCCATCACTTGAGTCTGAAACTTTGGCTGTGGAAATGGTTACTTTTACACCTTTACTTCCTCAAATAGGTGTTCACTTCAGATTTAATTTTGCACGTTGGCTTTTGAAGCAGAGTAAGCCTCCTTCATGCCTGCCTTCTTTTATTCCTTTTCTTATTAGATTTGTGCAATACAGAGCCAGGAACCCTGACAACAGTAGATAAATTTCAATTTCTGGATTGAACAGTTAGTGTCTCGAGTGTTTTATTCATGGGCACGATATGCAAAAAGTGTGTAGTTTTTCCTATTGTGGAAAAGTAATGTTATGTTCAGAACTGCCAGAGTTACTTGAATTTGACTTAGCTGTGTTTTCAGGTGAACCTAGAAATAAATGGAAAGTTGAAAAAACCAGCTACATGTTAAATACATAGTATACCTGTAGTTTTAATTCTTTTAGGTCAAAAAATATTCAAATGCATTCACAGTATTTTTGATTGAAAGAATTTGTAATTGGATTTCCAAACATGCTGCTTTCATCTTGGGCAGTACAATATGCACTTTGATAATAACATGGCAATGTCATTAGAAAGAAGTCCATTTACTAGTTTAGGCATAAAATGAGATACAGAAGAAGACAATAAAATGCTTTCTAACATAATGCACCTTATTTTTTATTGTATTCAATAGAAGCATGATGAATAAGTAATCTTATAAGAGCATCAGAAGTACACCTTGGTTGATCTCTTAGAGGTGTTGAGATTTTGCTGCTATTGAGATTATCCATAATAACACTTTAATTTCTAATAAAGGGCATAGAACTTTATAATAGATCAAAATATGTGCCCACAAGGTGCTTAGATCATCATGCTGGAAGAAGTAAACTTCCACACTTCAGAAGTAATCCAAGAAAGAAAATTAAATGAAGATGAAATGACTTCAAAATTACTTCTTTTTTAAATATAAAGCCCGTAAATTATAATTTCCTTATTTCCATTTATTCACACACTTTTACTTGTAGTTGAGCTATATACCTATAAGCTGTTCTGGGCATAAGCTACATTTCCCCCCTATATTTAATGGTATCTCATGCAAATTAGATTTGCAGCAAACTAATCTGGTCCAGGTAGTAAACGTCACTGCTTGAATTATTTTATTCATCCATTCCTTTTTTTTTTTCTATAGCATTTATGCAATTACCACTGCTAGTGGGATTCTCCCCTCCCTCCCCCCAAGAAATCAGAAAAAATTAAATCCAAGGAAGCTAAATAAGGTTTACAATTTTTCTCTACTCTTTTTTAAAAAATTCTTTTCTCAGAGAAAGAAGAAAAATCTTTATTTGCTTTCAAGACATCCACAATTTAAAATTTAACAACAGAACATATGTAATTTTTCTGAAAATAACAGCACTTATAATATTTATAGGAAATTCTTGAAACTGGGTGATTTTGCAAGCTCAAAGACAATAGCAAAGACATTGCAGTAGTTCTTTGTCAGATGGTGTGCATCTCTGGATTTGGACTTTCAGCATTTCATACATGGCAGGTCTGTCTGCTCATTAACAGAGACATTCTTAGGACTACAAATCCTGATTACAAATGGTATCTGTTTTGAATTTTTTTGTTCACGGGGAGAAAAGGAGGCTTTTGAATTGGTCCTCCTTTCTCTTTAAACCTACATTTGAATGATATACTTTATTGGAAAAGGTATTGCAAAATGAAATCTGGTAATTGTTCTAGCTTTTGAAAATATGCATTGGTACCAATATTTTTCATGTTAATAATATATTTTCTCTAAAACTGGTGAAACTGAAAATGGTTGGGGGCTCATTTTGCATATTGAGCTTTCATATTCTGAAACTGACTTGATGTTAAAAATTGCGTCTACTGAATGACAGATCTTTATGAAAGCCATGCTTCCTCTTGAAAAGATTTCATTTGAAACCTTAATGAATCAGTCAGGGACTTGTACTGTTTCTTGCCAAATATAGTCTCTGAGAGTCCATTTCTGTTAAGTAAAAGGCTGGATATGAATTCAGTTTAAGGATACAATAACCAAATTGGGATGTATTGTGAGAATTTACAGTGGAAAATATCAGTTACTATAATGGATGGTTAGAAGAAATGTATTGCTCATACAGAAAGTTGGATTTCATCATAGTTGGATTTCAATGCTGTCACGCTAATTGTTGCTATAGTGAATTGAGTCTTCTGTAAACAATAGCCAAGGTTTTCCAAAATAGAGTCCTTTCAAAGGAAATAAGGGTACCAGAGACTTTGAGATAATTTTATTCACAAAATTTGATTTCTTTAAAAATAAAAGGAGTCATTTCAATGTTTTCAGATAATATTTGTTTTCCATGTTGAAACTGTTTTCATATAGATAACTGCCAAAACTGAGTCAAAAAAAGAGATTCAGGTCATTAAAAGTTGAGCAGCAGCACAGAATAATAATTCTGGAATTTAGAAACTCCTCTGAAAATTACATCTTTAACTTATAAACATAATACTATCCTTCCTTCTTGTTTTGTGAGTGAAGACAAAAATGAATTACTAACTATACTGGTCCAATTGTGCACGTACTTCACTATTTCTCTTGCAAAAAGCTTCTTTATTTTAGCTGGTCTGCCTCAATACTAATGTTAAACTTATGTGACCAGAGATTTTTCAGATGAGAAATTACGTAAGACTCATGTAAAATACAGGAAAGAGAAATAATCTGTAAGCAAATAAAACTTGTTTGGTTATATTTTCCCCTACATATTAAAAAAAAAGTCTTAGTTTGTGATAGGAACAGATTTATTCTTGTTGCACTGCTTCCTCTTCCCAGAGTGTGAGAAGAAATCCAACAGTGACCTGTTTTGCTCAGTTCCTTTGCTTTACTGGGAGGGTGGACATTTTCTCCCCCTCAGCAGATTCTGTGGCAGGTGACCTTACATACAGAAGCACTCCATGCTTTTTGTTTTCAATTATCCCATGATTTGCTGAACCAAATAAATTTTGCTCTTAAAATTGGCTTAGTTTCTTAGAGAGACTGCAGTAGAAATGATGGTGTGTGGTGGTACATACTGTGATTTGTAATTAATAAAGTCAAATATTGTAAATATAAGAAACCATAACCTAAATCACACCTTTCTCAGATTTTCCTAACTGACATGCAAGTGACCTGAAAAAGTGAGCAGAGAAATTATGTGCCCTCAGCAATGTTTACTTTTAAATAATTTTAGAAAACTAGGAAAAGTTCTGGGAAAAAGAGTGTCCCTCTTGTTACTCTGAGAAGACAAGAGGACATGTGACAAGCGCTGGGAAATGGTAGGGTGGGTTTCATGCTGTGGCAAATTAGGAGAAGACCCTGTGGTGTTTACATTTATTTATTCCTAAATAAAAAAAAAAGTTCAGGGCAAAATTAATACTGGCCAGAATGGTTACGTGCAAAATTGATCTTTGTTAATCAAACTTGCTTCTACTCTTTGATGATGATAAATATGGTGGATAAACAAATAGGTGTGATGCACCTAGGCATTTAAAATGCATTTGACTTTGTACAGCATGCTGTTCTAACTCCTATCACGATACAATGTCAATAAAACCCATGTTCAATAGATTCAGATCTGTCTGGCTGACAGGTAATGCAGGAAGCCATCAATGGAAAGCAGTCTTGGAGTGTAGGTGTCTCTCATGGTCTTCTGCAGACACCGGGCTCAGCATGGTGCAACACGTCTCAGTGTTTGCAAAGCTCACATGAGATCACTGCTGAAAGATTGACTGAATGGCAAATAGTCATGAGGAGAACAATCTTGTGTAGAGACTGGGCCACTTGCCCAGCTCTTAATCTTGATTTATTTTTCTCCATAGGGAGCCACTGGTTTCAAATGTGGTCTGTGACATACGTTCTCATTCACAAGGTATCAGAGTAGCTCAGCGATGAGTTGTGGCCTCAAAATCTATACATTTATGTAGTATAGATGCCACCATTTATGTAGTGGAGGCATCTCTGTGCTAAATTTCACTATGCAATAAGGTTAAGTTAAAGGATTGGTGGGAAGATTTGGTGAATTTCTAATTGTAGGCTAGGGAGACCTGGCAGATCACATGTGGAGATGCCTGGAAGAGGTTTCCAAGTTCATCATAAAGTCTGCCTCTGAGATGAAGGAGACAGAGCTGCTGTCCTTGCTGGGACATTTATATTTAAAATGAACATAGGGACAAAATATAAATTCTGGTGAGAGACATCAGTTGCCAATTGTAGTTATTAGGGTAATACCTCATGCTGGTGGTATTTATTTTTAGCATTCGAGAATGCTGATGAGTAAATAACATGCAATGGAGAATATCAGACTTTGCTGCTACTGCTGGTCTTAATCTCACCTTTTTATTTCCTGGGGCTGTGTGTGTGCAATGCTGGTGGGGCTTGTGAACAACATTTTGGGTCCTGCTCCAACAATTGTAGAACAATGTGTTGATGTATCCTGATCCTTCTG
Source organism: Urocynchramus pylzowi (assembly GCA_013397555.1). Lineage (NCBI taxonomy): Eukaryota > Metazoa > Chordata > Aves > Passeriformes > Fringillidae > Urocynchramus > Urocynchramus pylzowi. The sequence continues at coordinate 94,846 of VZRH01005451.1, read as the reverse complement.
TATCAGCAGAATCCAATGCAAGTCGTTTTTTTGCAAGTAAGGCTTCTAGTTTTCTGCAGTATTATATTGGCAAGTATAAGTTGTGCAATTAATTTATTTAGAGATAGATGGATCTAGATGATTATTTTATATTTCTTACTGAATGAAAATAAAAGAGCACAAAACGTATTAAGTGTAATTTCCTAGAAGGAGGATGGACATGCCCCTTAGGGTTTTGGGACAGCCAAAACTGACCTTGCAAACAGGTGCACAGAGAAATTAAACCCTTAGATGTTTCTGAACCTCAATGCTAGTTAGTTTCAAACTAACCTTTGGGAAAAAAGAAAGAAAATGAAAGAATCAACTGTTTTTGAGAACATATTGAGAAAATAGTCTTCCACTGCTAGTGAGATAGAGTTTTTCTTTGATTACAGAGAGCAAGGAAGATTATTTTTATTGTTGCTGTTTTACTTATTTCATCTGAAATAATTTCCATGCCTAAAAGTGAGGCCAGTATTTTGCCTCTGCTGATACACTTTCCCTATTGCATTTTAAGTTAAGGCAAAGGGCTTAGAAGTCTGAGACAGATATTCTTTTGCTCTAGTATATTAACCTATATGAATATTTCAGATTTATGTTTATTTTCTTACTCTACTTTTTTCTTCCAGTGACAGTTACAACACTCCATCATGCTCTTCCCTTGAAACAAAAGTGATGAAAGCTGTGAAGATGTTCAGCATGTACAAGTATTTCTTACTGAGTTTAGCAAAATGTAAGATTAAAAAACACTCAGAAAAACAAATATATTTTGAGAAGTCATAAAAGAGAGAATATCTTCGCTCAAACATAAAAATTTCTATTCATTCTCAGGAGCCAGCCCTTTGGTCTTCACTTTCTAACTTATTGGAGGAAGCTGAAAGGGATATAGCTTCAGAAGGGCTGTGTATAAAACTAGACACTACACAAATAATTTGGAATTTTCCTTTTAGCAGGAATAAATGCTTATAGCTGTAATGCTATGTGTCTATGTACAGGCAACCACATGGGATTTTTTTTCAGCATTTCTTTGGATGTCTGGTTTCCAACAATATTTTTGCTCTTGCTTTCCTGGTATTTGTCTTATAACAACAATGTAAAGGATGTAATTAATGACTGTGTATGTATTGGAATACTTCCAGAGCCTTGTTCAATTTATGGACTGTATGTTTCATCAGAAGTCCCTGCTATCTAAAAAGTAGCTGTACCTATTAATAGCTGGTGTACTTTTCATAGAGAAACTACAGAATTTATTGAGGAAATTACTTTTTTTCCCACATTTTTGGACCTATTATTCATGAAACAAATAAGATTGAGATAAGTTCTAGAAACAGAAGAGTAATCACATCTAATTTCTATCAGTCATGCATGGTTTGCAAATGGCATTGAAAAGAATTGTGTTGTAATCACACAGTCAACAATAAATACTCACAAAAAATTCTGCTATTTGTCTCCTATTGTGGCTTTTCATTCTGTACATTCTTACTTATATTTTTGGTTCAAAATCATAATGCAAAAATGACAGAACTCCAATTTCCTTTCAGTCCATCCATTTTCCATCATGCTTATCCTCCTGGGAAATATTTTAATATATTCCTCTGACAGCATTAAAAGATCAACAATCACTTGTTGCTCAAGTGCTGGTTCTCTGGATCTGTTTGTATGTGCTTGGTGATATTTCCCCCAGACAACCAGTTTATATACCAAAAATTTTGTAATTAAAATTTTGTGTGGATATAGCAAATCTGAGCATCCCTCTTCACGTCAGCAGTGGCTGCTGTTCAACTATTTGGTACTCCTTCTAAGAACCTACTAAAAAAGCCCTCAAAAAGTGTCAAATAGACAGAAGATAAGCAGGCAGGGAAATAAGATTCACAAAACTATTTATAGTTTTCATTGAAGCCAGCTGTGCTGAGGGACATGAATGGTTTTTTTTTTTTTTGATTCCAGGTTCAGTCTAACTAAAGGATTCCTGTCCACTGAAGCTCTGGGCTGGGACACCCAGCACCAAGTCCCTGACTTCAGAAGGGCCATTGATATATACACCTGTGCTTTATGAGGTACCCTATCTGGCACTTGTTATCTCCCCATCAAACAGGGGAAGAGCCTGTGGGATGCTGTGCTTTGTTTCTGGAGTCAATCCAACATCCTGGCAGCATTGAAAGGAGCAGGCCCCTTTTCCAGCCTAGGAGCCCTGCTGTTCTCCTTATGTCAGCTGAATTCAGGTAATGGGAATGAAAGAAAACCAATCCAGGAAAACAAGCTAATGGTTTGGACTTTAATTTTATTTTTTTTTTTAACACCAGGTGCATGAGTCAGACTCATTTGTGTGTAGGCATAGTGATTGCCACAGTGAACTGGATGAAGAAAACACTTATTTAATGAGTGAGAGGCCAAAACTTTATTATTTTCACTCGATAGTGCCTAGAACTAGCATTTATTTCATAAAATACAGATCTTGCCAGAGCAATTTGTGTCATGCTGCCTTTGGGGTGTGTCTTGCAGGTCGTGTTTGGACATGGCAGGAATCAGAAAGTCCTTCCTCCGTCCCAGGGTCTGGCTGTAGACCTTGGCCTTTGTGGGCTCTGTGGGAAAGTCACATCCTTCCCCCTTGCCTTCTGTCAACACCTAGGTGCCTCCACTCCCACAAAAGAAAACCAGCTAAGCTGACAGAGGTCCTTGGTGTTTCAGCCAGGTCCACAAAAGGGATGAAAACCAAATGCATGGTCCACAGCATGTATTGGCCTAGGAGTTGGGGATGAATGGAGGTGTAATAGGATTCAAATATGCAAAAAGCTTCTGACAAGACAAAAGGAACATTGATTAAAAAAAAACCAAAACCAACAAAGCAACAGCATTTTAAAATTTTTTAATTAAAAACTTTTAACTAATTTGTGAATTATCATGGAGTAATGGGTTTAAAATTCACAAAGGAATATATAGGGTACATGTTAAAACTGTTTCCTTGTGACAAAGACAGAGGAATAAATTGGTTGCGTGTAAAGACCACCAGTGATGAAGGTGCCAAAGCCTAGACAATATTTCTCAAGAGTAACATAAATATAGTAGATTTTCTTTAGGGAATGAGACTGGACAAAATGACCTCCTGAGGTACCTTCCAGACCTTTGCCTCTATAAACTGTATTTGAGCTGACCTGGAGACCACAGGCAGAATGTTTTAAAGGAAGCCTATTAGCCAGGTTGTCTGGGGATCGCATGCCCCCTTATTTCCTAAAGCAGTCCTGGGCTCATCTCTACAAGATTCTGTGTTGTCTGGGCACTGAGTGCCTGAGGCAAAGCCATTTTCTGTAGGAATATTTGGCATCAGACATTGTGATTGAGTCCTCAGACCTCTGATTTTACTCATGTGAAAGACAAAAGCAATTATTTGTGGTTCTAATGCTAGACTCTAATGTCCAGAGAGGAATTAGATTTACAGAATATTGCTTATAGATGGGAGCAAATATCTCATCCTTAAGGCACCCCCAAAGCATCATTAGCAAGTTTGGACTGAGTGATTCAGCAGAAACATAAATTAAAATGTTAAGTTTTGTAGATGTGCCGCAGGATGGGACAAAGCATATGTTTATATCCTATGAAATAAAATGTGAAAGAAAATAAAGATTACAACAAGCCTGTAAGAAACACAAAGAATTTGTTGCTGCAATATTGTTTGTCTTGTGAAGGAAACCATGGCGTATATTTCTTAGTAATGTCAGCTGATGGAGCTGAGACCATAAAATGTTCCTTGCCACTAGCAGAACATTTCTATTGCCAGTTATTGATCGTATTACTAGTTATTGTGAAAAACATATATTATAAATTGCATTCCTTTTTTTCTTTTCTTTTCGCTTATGTGAAAAGTTGCTGTGCAGTGAGCAGGGGAAGCTACTGCCACAGAAATTCTCTGGAGAAACAGAGGGGCATATTTCCTCTCCACAGCCTGTGTTTAGAGTGCCAAGCAACAGTCAGGCTGGCAGGCAAGCAGGCTTGTCAAGTGCCTTGCTTTCTCAAGAACTCTTGTTTGCATGTGGTGGCTGCCCAGTTCCCACTGATGGCCTGCAAGTCCCAGGCTGGCTGAAATAGCAGTGTGCTATTCATTAAGAGTGTCTCAGTACTGCAGATGATGAGCTTATACAGAGGCTTATAGAACTGCAAATGCTTCTGAACAGTGTTCAAAAGCAGTGGTTACACTCAAGTGGTAGGAACACAGGTTAAAACAATTTGGCATTTAAGCTATTATTAAATGCACACAAGGAAAATCAAATCACAAATGGCAAAATTCCAGGAGGTAGATCAACAAAGTCTGAACAAACTCTTCGCTGTTATGGCTGCTACAGATCAAAATGTTCCAGACAAAAGAAGTCTCTGTTGTGTTTCTGATGTAATTTAAATTTAAATTGTAGCCTTCAGTTCCACAGCATTTGACTTCTACATTTTTCCTCCTGATCAGGATAAGTGGTTATTGTTGTTTTTCTGGTTTTTTTTTTCAGAGCTGTAAGAATAACAATAAAAGTCCACCTCTCCGCCCCAACTTTTTTGAGGTGCATCTAACCCCTCAGCTTCCCCAGTGTAAGGCCTATCCCTTCCATCCAGCTCCCTGTCTATTGCTTTCTAAGCACAATAATGTAGGAATATTAATAATTCATGTTCTTGTCTTGCTTTCATTTTCCTCTTCCCAGGCTCAGCCTCAGCTGAGGTTGAGGCCCTGAACAAAACGCCGGCTATCACTGCACACCAATTGCCTTGATGCGCTCTTTGGCTTCTCCTCGGAAACGACCCCACTGCAAGGGCTAATGGAGCACCCTTCACCCCACAGCCAGCTGCTGCAAGGAGCTGTTTTGCCTTTGCTGCCTCCCCTGCCCACTCTTGCTGGCTCACCCAGTGCTGGGTGACATGGATTCCCCTCTTGGCAGAGGGGCTGACCGGGGCAGAGGCAGGCAGGGGTGCAATGCCTCGTGCTGCCTTGCTCCTCTCCACTGCTGCTCAGCCCTGGGGCGCTCCTTCTCCTCCCTGATCTGCAGTCTGACTGCCACTTCCCAGGCCCTCTGACTACCCAAGATTTTTTAATGCAGTTTATTAGTTTTCTTCCTTCACAGGAACTCAGTGGTTTTTTGCATGATTCTCACCACCTACCCACCCAGTTGCCCTGTCTCTGATAGTTATCCTCTCCTGGGCCCTCCCATGGCTACTGGTTTCCTTTTGTGTCCCATCATCAGTACAATTACATCTCTGTTGCCATCCCCTGGATTTCTCTGCCTTTTGGACCCCTTAAAATCATATCTCTCATCACAGAGGTGCCCAGCTGGAGCTGACTCCTTACTAGAAATCAGTTAATTCTTGCTATTCCCTTTTCTCCTAGAGGCTCATTGCTGCAGCTCTTGTCCTTCAGCAATCTTTTGCCTTCCTAAAAAAAGCAAAATGTGATATTAATGTTTATGTTTTATTTAGATCAGAACACCTTAAATCCTGGTTTACAGAACTGACTACACACTTCCAGGATTGAATATCAAAACATACTTTCAGTCTGAATGGCTTTTATTGTTTTTCCTTTTCCTCAAAAAGTATCAAAAGCAGATAATGCTGTTTATCATATAACAATTTAAGATGATTTTAGAAATAATCCAAAAGGTTTTTCCAAGCTGTTCCTTTCATGTGCTGAATTCTTCTGAGAAGGAAATTATTTTCATCCACTTTCTAATTGCTTAATGATTTGTATGGAATGCAGGCTTATTATTATAACCATTTCACATTTCTCAGAGAGAGATAAAAATATTTTGAATGAAAATGCTTCTGAATAAGTTATTTGAAACACTGATTACCACTACTGGCTCTTATTATAGTAACATGAATATGTCCCTTTATTTGTCAATACCTCATGAGTTTAAAATTAGTCTTTCACTGACTGGCTTTGAATGTGAACAGTAAGAATTTCTTCATAAAAAGTGAAAATAATTTGAATTTGTTTTAGTAGCAAAATAAGATTTTTTAATGAAGTTGCTTTCATGGTTCCCATGCCTTTGAATTATAAAAGAAAGGCATAGGTATAGAAAGTAAAGTTATCTGGAAGCAGAGGTTCCTGGTCAATGATAGGTCAGGAAGAGGAACCATAGTCAAAATTAAATATGCCTAAAATAATTATGCTTTACAGCATATATTGTGTTTCTTACAAAATATTTTAAGTGACTCAGAGAGGAGGATGCTAAAGGATACACTAACTGGAGATGCGCCAGTAATTAGCAACCTTGGATCCTGAAGGCCTTATATGTGATGGCTTTCCCCTGTGCCAGGAATATTGTTCTGAAAATAAATGTTAGCCAAAATCTTTTTTTTTTGCTAAAATTTTGATTATTATCTCTAATTTCTTCCAAGTAGCCTACACACAGATAAAACATTAGAAAAAAAATTTTTTTTTTTTTCTTAAATTACCCCTTCCCTCCAAGATGCACAGACAAGAGAGGTCAAAATACAGTGCTTCATCTCTGGGGCAAAAGCAGAACTAGATAAAATTTCAGTATCACATTTATTCTGAGTGCAGCCAACCCCACCTTTTACCCCAGAGCTCTTCCTGCTGCTTGGTTCTTCCCTTCCAGCCTCTTGCTTACCACCACCACTGCATTGCACTTGACCTGCTGCTTTTCAGGGACGAGATAGCAGCTCTGCAGTCATCCAAGGTTACTGATGATCTCTTCCAGCCACTCATTTAACTCCAATAATATCTTAAATGTCCAGTTTATGTGTTACTTTAAGGACACTTTGTCCTACTCAACAGATTTAAGCTCTCAGTGGTTAAACTCCCTACACTTGTGACCACTGCTCTGCTCCACCATCACCCTGCAGTTCAGCTGGTCTGGATGGCACCCTTCTCCCTGTTTACTTCCAACAATGCAAGGCTGAGGGTTCTTCTACAGCCAAGAGTAAGCAAAATTCCCGATCCTATGGTGAGGGTCACCCTGGATATTTAATTTTGCTCATCCTCCTTCAAAACAGTAGCAGAAATTGTAAGGAGAACAAGTAGGAAGAACATAACAAATAAGTACATTGTTCACATGGCCTTTCTCAGGCAGATACTGTAAGGAAGGTGATGCTAGAATAAATGATTATTTGGTCCAGGTGCAGGTTTTTTTGCCTTAGAAAAGATATAATGACTTTCTGCTTTCTTCTTTACCCTGAGACAGGGATACTTGAGCTATGTTTAGAACAGAATGGTGCATTTTCTCCCTTTTACCAGAGTTTTTCCCACTACCTGTGTGACATTAAGCTCAATTGCATGAGAACTCATAAAACATTATGATGGTACTTTTTTCAGCCTTCATCTTAGAGCAACACTCTAAGTGCAGACTAACTTACAGCTGCAGTTCTGCTTTCTCTAATGCCCGGCAGTCTCAAAATCAGGCACTCGGTGAGCACAGAGACAATTCATTCTTGTGGCATTTCCTGGTTAACCAGTGCTGTGCCTTGAATCCCCACAGCTAGGTCTGCACAGCTTTTCACCTCCAGTAGCTTTTTACTTCTGTGCTCCTGGGATTTCAGATGATTCTCCACTGCTGTGGAAATGTGTGCGAAGTCAGGTAATGGTCAATGGATTTCATCATTTTTGTAGTACAATGTTACACAGCCTTTAAAAATGAAAACAGTAAAAAAAAAAAAAA
>VZRH01005451.1:22408-87105 GCA_013397555.1 Urocynchramus pylzowi | reverse complement strand
AAAATCAGGAAGTTATTTGGATTAATCACTTATATTTAGTATTACAGCTGTTCTTGGGATGATTACACAATGATAAAAAGGTGAGAGGGAGATCAGAATCTGGTCCCTCAGGTTTTCCTCTCCTGATCTCCTGCCACAGGAATGCAATTTCTTACCTTTTTTGGTCAATCACAGTGCCCTTTAAGCTGATTTCCTTTTTTCCCAGATTGTGGAAAAAAAGATTAAATTCACGGAATCCTGCTTCTATCAGTTATAATGTCAAATAAAAAAAATAATCTCCCTGATTCTATATTCTTACAGAACACCCTTTCTTTTAGACATAGCAGGGATGTAAGTTAAACCATATCTGAGGGGAAAATGGCAAGTTTTTTACCCTGTGATGTATTTGCTTAAGCCCTCTTTCCATTAGGGCACCTGGATCTATAACTTCATGTTATAAAATAAGTGTTATTCATTTATGAGTGAACATACTGTACTGTTCCTTCTTGTGGGACTTACCGCTGCTAGTAGGGGACTCTTTTCTTTTACTGGAAGCAGTCAGGAAAATCTCAGCAGGCCTTTGTACAATTATCACAGCCCCAGGTTTCCATCTAGTGCACTTCCAGCTTTGCTGTTCCTAGCCAGTGGGAATTTAGCAAACTACTTGGAAGGAGATCTGGTCACTGAGGCATCAAAATCTACCTTCTTGTAGCGTACCAGAAGGTACAGCTGCAGCCTGAAAGCTGCACTGTGCCTTTTCACACAGAGATCTCATCAGGGAGAGAGTCCCAGGGTTGGGACACAGTACCCAAAAATAAACACCTTTCAGTGCTTTCATTATGGGGGCTTGTAGTCTTTCCTCCTTTTGTCTTGGCTTTGGAAATTGGATAAGATATATCTTGCCTGTTTGGCCATGTAGAGGAGAAAGTGATAATTTCAATGGATGTCCTAAATTTATTAACTTTCCCTGTCTGCCATGAGCAAAGGCAGGAAGCGAGCTCTCAAAACATCTCTTACAAGCACATCAAACCTATAGATGTCTGTGTCAGAAATATTTGAAAGCATGATTAAATAAAGTTGCCCGAGCCAGGCACATTTTAAAAATAAACACTGTATTACTTTGAGTTGCTGTAAATAGTAATTTACTTTAGTTATTTTCTTTAATTACAGCGCTCCATCTTTACACAAGGTTGTATTTAGGAACAAAGGGACCAGTGTCACTGTAAGGTGTATGCTGTAATAGAGACATTTATATTAGGCTTCAGGAGAAGCCGACAGTGTATCCAGCAATTCTGTGGCTCTTGTGACCACCGACCCTTCTCTGTTTTTGTTAATGTGTTTTTTCCTTTTATATATGTGCTCATTAGGCTCTTTCTGGTTCTGCTATGAAGTTCTCCCAACACTTCAGCTATTACCCTGCACTGTTATTACTTTTCTGACTGATAGTATCAGGATAAGCCAGAATTAAAACAGACTCTCCTCTATTATATAAAATGTACAGATTTTAAGGGAAACAATGCAACCCCAAACTTTTCACCTAACAAGAGTTATAAATGAGCAAATTGCTCCAAATGTTTTTAGAAAGAAACAGGAAACCAAGTTATCTAGCAAACCTATTTATACACAGTAGGTAACCCTGGGTTGCAGGCAGGACTAATGAACAAAGAATGACAACCTATTTCTTTTAATGACAAGTTGACATATTTATTTTTATTATTTCACAAAAGTATTCACCAGACTCATCTTTCACACTAAAGCCCCATTCTCCTTTCCTCCAGACAGAGCATGTAGCCTTACTGCACTCAGGTTGAGTAAAAAAAAAATAAATTAAACACAACACTTTCGGAGCAAAAAAAAGATATTTGACAGCCTATGATTTACTGCACTGTAACATAAAAATTTAAGATTTTTCTTGTCTGAATAAATTTTTCTATGCTTATTTTTGTAAACTTAAATTACAGCTACCAAAAGTGATTTTTATATGCTTAAGTTGGATTTCTACTTCTCCATGAACAGGAACACCATTTTCTATAAAACATAACTGATTGTTCTAACTATATAAGATGCTTTAAAACTTCTAGGGCATTAAATCACACAGTTTAGAAATGATAGAGCCCCTAAAAATATATGAAAACTGCTATAATGAACTTCAAATATAAACTAAGTTACCATAAAATGGGCTTTTCTGTGCTTAGTGTGACATTTTCCAATAATAGCATTTTCTACAACAAAAGTGACAATTCACTTTTGCTCAAAGAAATAATCTCCTCAGTTTTACTAAATTCACTTTTATTTTTTATTTTTTTTTGTGTAACAGGGACATGGATATATAAAATAATTCACATTTTATTGAAACAGAGTTTAGAGTAGCTTCAGATCAAGATGCACTTTCCAACTGTGAACATGTAGACACTGTGTATGCAAATCTTACATTGGAAATTAATGAATATCTATTTTGCGTGTCACTTAATTGAAGGTCTACTAATTAAGTCTTTCAAATGAAATTGTGTTTAGCCATGGAAGTGTCTAGACCACAATTATATTTCTTCTTACTGTCCCCTTTTTTAAATTTTGCATAGGTGTTGAACACATATTCTGAAAATGTAGAAACATAGAAATATAATGGTAAAATAGAATGATATTATAATGGAATATGAGTACTAGTTTTGTATGTTCATGCATATACTTTTTTTTTTCTGCTCTTTACAACAGCTGCTTGGCTGTTTGGTCAGGGAAATATTTTGCTAAGAAAGAAAGTTCTATTCTTATTAATATAATTATGTTGTAGAAAGTGGGGGACAAAATAAAGACTTCTAACCTTATAAGGCTGTTGTTAGTTTAATAAAAAAATTCTATACTGCTTAAAAAAACCCAAGCCCAACCTAAAGCAACCTAATTACAGTGGAAAAAAATAGGAAAGATATTTTTAAATGCTCCAAACCTCATATTTTAGTTTCACTGTACAATTACCCATTCAGTAAATCTTTTGGTTTCATGTAAATGCTACTCATGTTGAAGATACAGCCAAGTGACTAAACATTTTAGAATTCTTGGGATTTTATAATTTTAGCGTTGTATATAAACCCTTCTGAGAGTGGATAACAATTCTGTTAACACAAAAGGAAAGACAACCTACCCATTTAAAAATTATGTCACCAGCATCCCCTTTTATTAAATGCTTGGAAACATTTTATGTCATGTCCATATTTCTTGGTTGAAATTGTGCTGGGTTTGAATGTGACCTAATATAATGATACTGTCACATTCTCTTGTGGGAATTCAAACTTTGTAGAAAATACAGGGCTTTTCCCCTCAGATGCTTTCACTAAAAAAACCCATCACTCTATTTTAGGTGTCCTCTATCCTGCCAGTTCCCTGCACATTGTTTTATGATACCTGCATTTTATGGAAAAAAAAAAAAATCAACCCAAAATGCCGACACAGTTTTTACATTACCAGGGATATACTCGGAAAGTGCCATTATTGAGTTCGCAACCTACTCCTGTTCATTCATGAATGAATAATGTTAGAATTAACATGAGCTGTAGTGCATTATTTATTATTTCTCTGGATTTGATGCTTAGCAGAGGTGTTAAAAGTCTGATGCCTTTTAAATGTAATTCATTTCCTTTCGTTATGTATTTTGCTGGCTAAAAGAGCCCCTTCACTTTTATTTTGCTATTGCTATTTTAAGGTAATACGTAAAATTAGAGAAATATTAAAATTATTTCAAGTTATTGGTTAAATAAATAGAGCAATTAGTTAGAAGCATGTAATTATTTAGTGTCAATCAATGGATACTGAAGTAAACTTGAAATCTAGGCATTTGGCTAATATCTGCATGTCTATCATGAAAATGAAAACAAAATTATGCTCTTATACTCTTTTACTGTGATTTTTATTTCTGAAAGTTCAAGAACTAGCAAGAAAGTATGCAGGCTGGAAGTCTGACACCATCAAAGTAATGGGAAATTAATTCACAGTAGCATAACTGTGTGGTGATTGTTTGTTCCTGTTTAAACAAGATTCTTATTTATGTTGTTAAAGGCTCAAGATTAATATTTTATGATTCATAATACATGGTGTTGAAGGTTGGCGAACTAGGCAGTGAAACAGTCTCAATTTCCTGAGAAGCATTTTCAGCACAAGCAAAACTGTACAAATGCTGTGCAAAAGAGGCTGTTTCCACGGATCTGAGCAGGAGATGGATCCATACAGAAATTAAGAGTATCAGTTAGAAGCTGGGAAAACACCCTGTCTGACTGCAAAAATCTAGCTATTGTGTATCAAGAGCAAATTGAACAGAAAAAGATTCTTACAAGGCACTGAGATCGCTTTCTCACCTGTGGGTATATCTGATTATCAGACTTACAGTTATGAGGGTTTTGGCAAGACTTGAAAATTCCTGCCATGACTTCTGTCTACTCAAAACAAGCTGTTGGCTAGTGTTCTTGGCAAGCTTAGCGTTTGCTGCAAGGCTTCTGAAAAAAAAAAAAATGTTTCAGTCCTTAATCACTTAAGAGAACAATTGCTTCCCCAAGGCTTCTGTCTGCAATTTAAGTTGATGCATCTCTTCTGTAGAGGTGCCATGTGACACATCCCACAACAACCTTAATTTGAATTTGCAAACCATATTTTAAACAGTTTCAAAATACCTCTGAAGTTCCCTATGCATCTCTGTAGCTATCCAGATTGTAAATTTCCAGAGTCTAAAACATAGCCTGGAATATGGGTCATAATGCCTAAAAGAAAGCTGAAAGCAACAAGACCTGCAGTGGGCAAAAAGAGCTGGGCAGAGCTAGAAGGAACTTCCCATTTTGAATATTTATGAGATGCTTTATGATTGGACAGAACATTAAGTACCACCACACCAGCCTCGTTCTTCTCAGACACTGAGTTATCAGGTACTTCGGCTCACATCAGGTTTTGTATTATTATTATTATTATTATTATTATTATTATTATTATTATTATTATTATTATTATTATCAAACAGGCTAAAGACAAACAGAAGTTGTGAAATCCAGCCCTTTGTGCCCATGCAAAGGCTGGTCTGGTCAATCTGACTGCTTGATCAGCCTACCTGGACTCGGTAGCTGGCTCCTGCAAGCATCCCTTGTGTCACTGCAGTGGGTCTTGCACTGCCCTGAGCGATTGTTTGTGAATCTCAGCTGGAATTTCTCAGCTTGAAATCTGTGTTTCAGGCTCTGAATGCCCTCTTCCTTTTGCCATCATGCCAAGATGAGAGAGAAGGCAGTGCATAAATTAACAGCTATTAAATGCACTGATGAATCCAAAGCAAGACAAATTTGAACCCCTCTTCTGTAGAAGGAGGCATGAGAAGGAAAAACACATTTCATAGTCATTAAATGCCTGCTAACATCAGACATGTGAGCTGAGCAGGAAGGATTAGGAAGGCAAAGAATGCCAACAGCCACAATTTATGTCTGGACAGTTTCATCCCCTTTTTTTATAATGGACAAAGACTTAAACCCACAGTAGCTTTATTTAACTCTTGTTTATTCTAGTGGTAATTATGAACATAAGTAGGGACCAGACAGTGAAATGCATTTCTTCAGGAAACTTGGTCTGTGTGGTTTGAGTAGGGTTGTGTTGCAACTTGTTCCCCTAAGGCTTCAAATACCTCTCACCCAAAACTTTAAGGTAAAGTATGAAACTGTAATGAATAAATAAAGAAATTTAAACAACCTAATTAATTAAAATTCTGGAAAATTAGTATTAAAATTGTATCCCTTGAAATTATAAGATTATTTACAGGTTCTTGCTACTCCTTATTAAAACCATAAACTGCTTTAATAGGAAAGAAATTGTGGAAAATGTACTTTCTATACAGAATTTTAATTGAGTTGTCCTGAAATGATTGTGCACAACTGGGAAAAAAACCTTTTCTCTTTTAATCCATCTAATTATTTTTGCATGTGTGTGTAATTTATTGTTCTGAAATTCTGGAAATGAAAAATGTTTAGAGAGGACCAAAAACTCCACCCCGACTTTCCCAGCAATGCAAAACATGCCCTGATTAAAAAAAAAAAAAAAAAAAAAAATCTTTTAGTCAACACCCATTACCAAAACAAACAAATAACCAACCAACCAAACCAGAGGCTAAGCAGCAGAGCAGTGAAGCCAGCATCCTAAAGCACATTTGTGTGTCCTGTGTCTTGTCATGATTGATGTGTTGCACTCATGTGGCATTTGAAAAACATTGTTTTGCTGCTACTTAGCATGATGACAAATTAACAAATGGAATAAATGGATTACAAAGCAGTTACATTGTCATTTATGCCTTTTTTCTATCCAGTCTGGACTACTACAAAGTCATCTGAGGCTAGTTACAAAAAGATATACAAGCTTTACAAGGTGCAGCATGCAGCGGGGTGATTAATGCAGAAAGATTAATGAACATAATTTTGAATCAGTAGGTTTTGTCTTATGCTAGTTGCCCATTTTGTTATTAATAGGTGCAGAAATCATGACCCTTATTTCATAAATCCTCAAAGGGCTGGCACTGGGCTGCCAGAGATAGCGTTCTTGAAGCATCTTTGAAACAGTCTCTGATAAACAGGGGTGAAGAAGATGATCATCCAGGGCCAAACCTCTGAGAAAGAAGGTAAATTAACTTGGGTGATGGTCCACTCTATCACAGCAGTGGTGCTTCTGGGTACTCCATACCCTGTTGATCTGGCACTGTAAATCTCAGTGGGCTACTGCTGAAGTGGCCTCAGGTTTGAAATGACTTGAAATGGGTTGTTTCCCAAGATTTCCACGGTGGCAAAATGCCAGGAGTATTTTTTCATGTGTGCCATCCCTGGAGAGACATGATTGCTAAGTAGTGATGCTGAATTTGTAGACAGTGAAAAAAAAAGTGCTTTTTTCTTGAAGAGACCTCATGGGATCATGATGTTTCTGCTGGGCTACAGAGGTTTCTGCAGCATGACTATGCTCCTCACTCCATGCAGGTGCCATCAGGGCACAGTGCTAAGCTGCTGCTGCTGCCACTACACTGTATTCCTGCTGTCTCTTTCTTAATCTGTAATAAATTTCTTAAACCTTGGTTCATCCACTCCTCACCACAGACAGCAGAGATCATGATCCCAAATATATTCCATGAATGCTTTCCTTTGTTCTGTTCTAGACAAGTAAACAGATGAGAATTTGTAGCAAAAGTGCTTTGGGTTAATTATTTTTTAATGTTAAGTCTGATTATTTAGATGATGCATGGTAATTTTTGATGTGTAGTAAAAGTGTACTGCAAGGTATAGAAAACATTTGGTCTTATACATGCAGCCTAGCAAGTTAACACGTGTCAGCTGAACTGTGCTAACTGCCCAATTTTGTGTTCTTTGCCTGTGGCAGCTCTATAATGGTTCAATTTAGCTGGCCCTCAGAGAAAGCACCTGCAGAGATTTGGTGTACCACAGAGTGTCTCGCCCCTTACAGGCATGCAGAAGCTGTGAGTTTCTCAGTTTGCCCACCTCTGTTTTCTGCATGCTTGTACTACCTTGGGTTACAACACGTGTAAGGTGGGGGATACACCGAAAGCCAGAGGCGCTCCCCAGATGTGAAGCACCGAACACCTGTAGGATGAGCTCCTTCTGGTACTGCTCACACTCTGGGAAAAGATAATTGCCTCCCCTTGCCTTTATGATTGCTGGAGGCATCCTCAGCCATGGCTAAATTTCACTTTTGTGGCCGATGGGGTGCAGAACAAAGAGCTGAGGTGCTGGGGGGTTGTCCTCTCTTCAGTTAGTGTGGAGTTCATTTCTTCTCAGTAGCTGTTACAGTACTGTGTTTTGGATTTGGAATGAGAATGGTGCTGGTAACACACTGATGTTTTGGGTTTTTTTTTTTTTTGCTTTGTCATGTTTATCCTAAGTCAAGGACTTTTTTTCCCTTGTTTCATGCCAGTGAGGAGGTACATTAAAAAAAACCAAACCCACATAAACAAGGGAGGGAACATATCTGGGACAGTGACTTGAACTGACTAAAAGGATATTCCACTCCTTAGCNCAATTATTATTGTATTTTACTTTATTTTCAATTATTAGACTCTTCTTAACACACAAGTTTTACTTTGATTCTCCTCCCCATTCCACTGGGGTGGGGGGGAAAAGGGGGAGGTTGAGTGAGAGGCTTCGTGATGCTTAATCTCCAGCTGGGCTTAAAAACACGGCAAGGGTGATTGGTGAGAGTTACAGGGGAATGAAATCTGGCACTGCACGTTTGCAACCCATTCTAGAAATGTTAAGAAGCACTGTTTCTGGAGACGTTTTGCCACAGAAATGCACCACACCCCTTCTGGGGTGCAAAAGGGGGAAAGTAGAAGAGAGAATGAAGAAACAGGCGAGGGAGTGACAGCAATTAAGGAGTTGCAACAGACACTGGTGCCTTAGGGTGCATGGGTGGCACGAACAGACCTGAGGAAAGAGAGTTAAAGGTCGTGTGGTAAGCTGTATCTAAGAGCTATGATTTTAAGCTTCAACTACCAGCTAAAAATTTATTATGTTGAATGAAACTCAATGACCAATCTACTCCAAGGCACTTATATACATTAAAATTCAACAAGAAAAAGAAACAGAGTGTAGCATGATAAAAGAATACTAAAAGTAAGAGTCTGGTACTTCTCAGTCACATTACATGTAAGGTCTGTGCCTGAAAGCAAGCTCTGATAGTCATAAAATAAAAAATAGTAAAGGAAATCAGTGTGACCTTCTCTTCTTGTTACTTACTTTGATTTCGTAGAAAATACAAAATGGACATTGACAAATAGAGCCAGCTACAGAAGCAATTAAAGAAAATTTGGTTAAAACATAAAACTAGTAGTTAAGGATGTTGGAGATTTCATAGTTGGATCATCACAGAAAGGGTTATATGCTCCAGAATTGGCTCTTATTATGAGACAAGGCTCCTTCAGAAAGCAGAATTCATCAATCCTCTAAAATAAAGTGAGAATACTTTTAAACTAACTGATGCATGATCTACTGAGACTTGTACAAATTAATGTGCTCTTCCAAAAATTCACTTTTGCAGTGAGATACGTGGGAATTACATTTTCAAATAGGCCATTACTTGGAAATGGAAGTGGCAAATGAATTTGCAGATTAAATTCAATTTTTGAACAGTGAAACTTCATAAAATATCTGATCTGAAGAGTTAAGGAACATTCAGAGGAATATCACCCCTCTCCCTCAGCAGAACATATAGGACATTGTTTCTTGAAAAGTTTTCTACATGTCAGATTTCATCTGGCATGTCATACATTCTGTGGGAGTTCAAGATGGTGTGTGAGGGAAAAATGGAGCACTTTGGGGCAGAACTCCACTTGGGATCTGTAGGCATGAGCAGGTAGCTACTCCTATCTCCACTCTTCTGGTGAGTCATAGGCCGGCTTGGCTAACGCTCCCTATGCAGTGCACACTTCTGGATGCACGCTGAGGTGATCCAGCTATCCTGTACTGAAATGATGCAAGTGGAGCTATGATCTTCCTTAGGGACCAGGGACCTGGCCAGACGGGTCCAGAGCCGGCAGCGGTATATCCGTGCAAACAGAAGCGACAGCCTTTGGCCCAGGTGCAGAGCCACACCAGGCTGTGCTGCTGTCAGTGCCCAACTGGGCCTCATCATGCTTGGTGCCTGCTGAGCTTAGCTGCATCCCCAGTGGCCCTTTGGGCTCAACACAGGTACTTCACTTGATTAGCTCAATTAAGCAAGGGTAAAAAAAGCAAAGAAACATCGGGTTCAGATGGAAGTGTGAGAAAAGGAATAAAGGCTGTGACTTGTGTCTTCAAGAGCTTAGCCCTGCAGGTCTCAGGACAGCCTTGTTAGCAGAAGGTGATGGACTTAGGAGAAGAAGGGCTTTTGGATGACTCCTGTGTGTTTGAAGCGTTTGAAAAATTACCTTGACCATACTGGAGTAATTAATTGGACTTTGCATTTCTGTGCATACTTAACTACAGATTTATGCAAGGTAAAGCTCACCACTGTCCAAATGTACCTGTAGGGCCTCAGTTAAAACTTCTGAAGCAACTACCAGTCTGAAGTGAATAATGCCCTTAATCAAATATTTCTGAGAAGCCCACTGTGCATATGAGAAATATTTTCTTGCTAAGCTGACAATTTAAAGTTAAATAATTTTTTGGCTTCAGGCCTTAAAGGAAATAGGACAACTTCCTTTCCGCATATTATTTTTTAATGACGTAAAAAAAAACATTTTAGCTTATTTTTATTTTAAAGTGACTATGTATTTTTTTCAGACTTTTCTAAAGAACCAAGCCCTAGACCAAAGAATACCATGAACCCATTGACGAGCAAGCATCAGAAATTATTGGACTGAAAAGTTTTTGAAAGATTTAAGCTTGCAAAGCAGGGAATAAATGGAAACTCTTTTGCAACCACATGAACTGTTTTGCACTGTGTGCCAGTCTGTGGGTGTTTGTCTGTGTCAGAGCTCGTCAGGTAGTTATTGGGATTAAATTTTCCATC
Source organism: Urocynchramus pylzowi (assembly GCA_013397555.1). Lineage (NCBI taxonomy): Eukaryota > Metazoa > Chordata > Aves > Passeriformes > Fringillidae > Urocynchramus > Urocynchramus pylzowi. The sequence continues at coordinate 76,626 of VZRH01005451.1, read as the reverse complement.
CATGCTTATGAATCACTCAGAAACTGATCCAGATTTCTCCTATTGCTTTATTATTTGTAAGCATAAATTGAATAATCCGTGTGATTAACTTTCAGACTACAGAATGTCTGTAAATTTATTGCTGCAGTGCTGCAGCCAGTCACCACTGGCTGTTCATAAGGTTCTTGAGTAACAATTTTACAGTGAAAGCATTCAACTTCCTTTTTGGAGAACTAAAACTTTTAAGACATTTGAGCAATGAATATCCAATTAAATCCGAATTTAACCACAATTAAAGGATCTGATTTTCAATTTCTGTTGTGAGTCTTCATGTAATAGGAAGAAATTATTGCATACTTTCTGTAATGTAAGCAAACATTTGCCCATTTGAGTTGTGCTACTGAAGCAAAAGAATTACTTTTAGGAACCACTCAACAGCAGTTTAGCAAGGACATTTCTTTTGTACAATTCAGGTAATAACTTGAATTATCTTGGGTGTGAATTCATAATATCTGAAAAAAAAATCCCTATATCCATGTGTGCTTCTTGTTACTATCATGTTATAACTAATTGTTGCTAGTCCAACAATACTGTGAAGCAAACAGCAGTATTAAAATATTTGGGGGATAGAAACCAAAGAACCTTTGGAGGAGGTTAGTTCTTGCATGCCCAGCCTTTATGTATTGTTAACACCTGGGTGATGCCTGAGGCATGCCAGCCAATAATTATATACCTTCATATTTCTTTCCTGACAGTCAGTCATCATTAGTTCTAACTGGGAGTTAAAAAGATATTCTTCATGCTGGCCCTCTTTCCCTGTACCAAATTCTACAATATCTTCCGCGAAATCACAGCTATTTCACCAGCAGGTTACATAATGGGGTTCATTACAAGCATTTTGCATACAAAAGAAATATAATGCTGTGCTGGATGTTCTGAACTACTTAAGTGACAGCTGCAGAACACACTGTTTGAGCAAACGCACTGCAGAAAGTCGTTTGCAATGAAAATATTTTTAATTAAGTTCCTAATGACCGTTTTTTGATCTTACTTTAAATCAGGACCATTGTGGTCTGCACCTCAGAGCAAGGAGATGGCATAGGATTTGCATGTGATCAATGCATGGTCACTCCAGCAGTGGGCTTCCTGTGAGAAGCAAGGAGCCATCAAACACCCCCATGGCAGTAACTCACCAAAGCTGAGTTGGAACAAGAGCAGTTCAGCTCTTTACATGAATTTGTAGGGTTGAAGGACAGCAAGAATCAGTAGGTCGTCTGGTCTGATCTCTTGTGTAATATGAGCATCTACCCCTGTAATGAGGTTAATAAATTGCTATTAATTAGTGCTTGTGTTACATCTGACTTATGTAGCTCTCACAGAAAATCTTTAAATCTTTATGTGAAGGAATAAAGATGTAGGGAAACTGTATGTCCATTGGTCCTTGCTCCAGGGATTAATCATTCTTGCAGTTAACAACTGGAGCATTCCCTTCTGAATTTCCTTGTGCTTGGCTTTCATCTACTGGGTTTTCTGTTTTGGTTTGGTCTTGGTTTTTCTTATCTCTCTTGTTTTTTGGTTGTTTTATTTTGTTTTGTTTGTTTGCTTGTTTTGTTTTGTTTTGTGATACCTTTCCTGATTTATAAAAATTTCTTTTATAGTACTGGGATATTTTTTGCCATGTAGATTTTTTATATGTTGCAAACAGACCATCTCTCACTGTTGTTTTTTAAAAGCTGAGCAGAATCCTTATTCCATCTACACAAGGCATGTTCTTTGAGCTCTCAAATAATTGATGTGCACCTTCAACATCTTTCTTGAAATAAGAACACCAAAGCTGGAGGAAGTGTTCCAGTTTAGTCTCACCAAGGCCATAAGGCATAGCTGAAATCACCTTGGCTTTGCTCCATTTATTACTCTTTGTGTATCTGCACACCATAGATGCCTCTTTTGCTGAGTCACCAGAATGGAAACTTATTTTCACACATCTGCTTCCCTGGATGCAATTTCTTAGCATGTGGTTATGGTCAATGTTCTTTTTGTTTCTTGCATGCCTGAATTTCATAAAATTGTTTGGAGTGGAAGAACCTTTAAAGGTCATCTAGTCCAACCTGCCTGCAACAAGCAGATCAGATTGCTCAGAGCCTCACTGGACCTGTTCTTGAATGTTTCCAGGTATGGGACATCTCTCTGAGCAACCAGTTCCAGTGTTTTTTCACTGTCATTCTAAAAATTCTTCCTTAATATAGTCTAAATGGAACTTGTTTTAGTCTGAAACCATTATTCATATTGTTTTGTAACAGGCCCTGCTCAACATTTTGTCCTCAGCTCTCTTGTAGGCCCCTGTTAGGTGCTGGAAGGTGCTCTAAGGTCTCCCTGGGGCTTTCTCTTCTCCAGAGTGAACCGCCCCAGCTCTCAACCTGTCTTCACAGGAGAGGTGCTGTAGTCCCTGTATCCTCTTCATGGCCTCCTCTGGACATGCTCTAACAGACCCCTGTCTTTCCTGTGCTGAGGACCCCAGACCTGGAGGCAGTAAAGGTGGGGCAGAGTAGCTGGAAAGGCTCAGCTCCCTTGACCTGCTGGCCATGATTCCTTTGATGCAGCCCAGGATGTGGTTGCCTTCCTGTGCTGCAAGCACACACTGTTAGCACATGCCCAGTTTTTCATCCACCAGTACCCCCAAATTCTCTGCAGGGCTGTTCTCAATTCCTTGATCCCCCAGCCTGTATGGGTAGCACATGACTGACTGTTTAGAATTCAGCAGGATATCTGGACTGCCCTCATCTCAGTTTCATTTGCTATTCAGCTGGATCAGTGACAGCTACAAATTTGGTTAAAATGCTGACTAATATTAGGCTAAATATGGACCCTACTAGAAATATCTTCGCTATAGATGTTACCCAAATTTTTGAAACTAGTTTGTGATCCATTATCCTCAAATAATGAAGTAATTTTTTTTGACAAGATGAACAACATGCTCTGATGACTGGTGGTAGTATTAATGTATCCTTTAATACTTTGGGATGTAAATCCTACATGACTTTTTCATTCATCTTTCCTGGATTCATACCAGGATTTATGGTCTTTGGTTATGCAGGTCATCTGCTTGCCCTTCTATTGAGAACTTTCACAAAATTAATGCCCTCTAGGTATCTGAAGTCTTTCTGCTATTGCAGGCAGTACTAGAGATTAGTATCAGCTAGCAGGTCCTTTCAGCTAATTCTTGTGGAATTCTTGGCTGAAAATTTTCTGAATCTGTTTTTAAGATATTTATCTCTTGTGGATATTTTTCAACATCCTTCTGAATTACTTACAGAGTGCAAGATGCCGCAATGCTCTGCAGTCTCATGCATCATCCTTTTTATTGTCCCAGCAGCAGCACTTGGTGACAAGGCTTTTGCTCTGGTTTAGGTATAAGAGCTGGCATACTGCTCATTTTGTAGTGCATACTGCTCATTTCTTTCCATCATGATTCATAAATACTGTGGGAACAGTCTGTTCCTTGACTTCAGGTATAATTGTCATTGATTTCAGCAGAACCTGTGGCAAATCCAGTAAATGTGTTTCAGGGCAAAATAACATCCTCTGCTTGATAACCTAGCCAAATGACAGAGGGGATCTCTCATACTCTACAAACCTGACCTTGTTCTGAGGGGACTTGCAGCTATAGTCTGAACACAATAGCCAAATCCTAGACATGTAGTTGGTGAATGACTGTATGTTTTGGACATCACGTGATGGCTGTATTATACCGGAGCTACTATTATCAGTGTCTTTCAGAATGCTAGTCATGCACTGCTTGGTCTTTACACTAATCTAACACAGTCAAATGCACCTCCTAAAATTAGAGCTCTACACAATTTCAGTCAGAAAAGAACAGATATTCTCAGTAGTTATTTATTGCTGAACACGGTCCACAGAATGCTTAGGACTGAACAAAGTAGTAGAAATCTATAGCAAAGTATTTTCTAGTAGTGTTTGTGATGGTTTTATAATTTCTTTGTAAGACTAGAAGCATGTAGGTTTGTAAAATGTTGTGGGTTTTTTAGAAATATTTGTGCCTGACTATAACATAAATTCTTGAAATATACTGGTAGCAATTAAATTGGTGTATGCTGAACAAATGAATCAACCCAAATGATAAGAACTTACATTAATTTAGTTATTTTGAATGCATCATAGGTGCAAGGCATAAAAAGCATATCTTAGGTGGAAAGACACTTCAAGCATAGAAAAAGGTTTGAGGAAATTGTGTGCAATTAAATGAAAACTACAGAATAAATATTACAGGAAAATATACTCTTCAAATAAAGGATATGCTTTTTGGATCTGATTTAAACAGCATTGACTCATCCACATTATGAAAAATATTGCATCAAAATATCCTGTAACAGCAGAGAAACAAATACCTACTGGTAACTACAAATGTGCACAAATACAAACAGGTGTGTGTATTTCCACCAATGTAGAGTAACAAACACTAGGAGCCCTAAAAGTAACAGTGCTCTGTCTGGAAAATATTTTATCTAAGATATGTGCAAATTGGCAGGGCAACCTTACACCAATCATCTCCTGTTCTGACATGTTTTATGAAAAAAAATTCAGGAGATGTGTATGTAAGTATCCTCTTTGCAGCAGCAGTCTTGCAAAGGACAAAAGACAACTTGCAGATTGAAAAACCTCCAAAATGCAGAATCAAAGGACATTTTATCACCTATTACATATACTTTCTGCACTGACCAGCCTATATTAGAAACAGCGTGTACTAGCAAATATTAGATTATTATTCTCTTGGTAGAATTCAAAAAGGTTTTCTGCATGTACTTCATGCAGAGTGGAAGTAAATAAACTAAAGTAACCTTAATAAACTAAAGTAACATTAATATGGTTCCTCTTGTATAAAAAAATGAAAAAGTAAAATAAGCAATAAGCATGAATATAAACAACAGCAAATATAAATAAGAAAAATACAAACTACCATATGCTCTTCATGCTGGTTGTCCAGCAGACATAAGGCAGAGTGCTTTCCAGGTGCACAGGGGTGTGATGGAGAGACATCTGGGAGATTTCTGAAGCTGTGGTGGCCATCAGGACAATGCACCTAGTCCCACAATGCCCTAATAAAGAGCAACCAAAGCCAGGGATTGGACTGATCATCCTGGGGGTGATATGCTGAACCTTGTGCACATAGAGTCGAAGGACAGAACTGAAAATGCTAAAAATCCTCTTGCTGGATGTAAATTGTCCTGAAAACACTAAAGTGAAGTCTGGTGCTTTTTTTTTTTTTTTTTTTTAGAGAGCACAAATCCAATTGATATAAGCAGTTGCACTGATGCAGCACCATGTTTTCAGAAAGAGCTGTTACTATGAGACTTTGGGCATGTATTCTTCCACATTAAAAGCTTGCTTTTTTTAATATTTGTATGGAAGTGTTAAGGACTACTGATTGCCAGCTGATTCTTCAGCTCTTCATGGAATTAGATCAACTTTCTGGAAGAAAATCTACTAAAATCATATAAGATATGTATGTAAAATTTGGAGATGATACTGATCTTGTGGCTTGCTAAAAGAGGGTAACATACTCAATTTGAACTCAATAACTTGGTCAACTTTAGAGCTACCTAGCAAAGTGGTGCGTTTTAATATAAGCAGAAACATACTAGAACCCCAAATATGACTATGTTTGCCCAATGCTGCTTCCTTCCTATGAACAGGGCTTTCAGACATACCTGTAACTAGTCATTGACAAAATGGGCTAAGGATGGAGGTGGGATCCTTTATCTTCCTCCAGTTTAACCTCGAGTTTTGTCAGTATTTTTCAGGTCTGAAGTAAGCAACATGTTGTAATTGGGGATCTGATGCAAATAACATCAGAGAAATTTTGCTGGTTTTATGCAGGTGGGTAGACGAGTAAAAGTAAGTGCTGTGACAGTCTAAATGAGTAACAGCCATCCTTTTTGCTGTAACCTACATAAAATTATTTTAAAAAGTACCCTTTGATAAATAACATAGCTTACCACAATTGAGTATGTCACTCACTTCACCTTTTTCCACCACAAGCTGTGCTAAAGTTCAAGCCATACAGATCATCACAGACATGTCAGACATTCTGCTGTCCAACTTTTTGTTTGTTCAGAAGTGTGTAAGGTACAATATAATATCCAGGTTTAACTGCAGGCAAACCTTTTGCAGAGAATAAACACAGAATTACACATGCCAAACCTTGGACTGGCAAGAGTGTGGGAAAGCTCACCCTCTCCTCAATGAGTCATTAAGGGGCACTAAATATCTCCCTGGCTCTAAAGACAGATTTTATCAGAGAACAAATTTGCTTAACTAGAAAAACATAATTCTTTGTAGAGGGAGATCATGGATCTGTCAGGTAACACATATTAAATAAGTCTTGAACACAAATATCTGAATTCCTTTTTTCCTGCCTGTCATACCCATACAGTGCAAGGTGATCCCTTCACTTGCCTTTCAGACCAGGAACAGTCAATGGACCTTAGTTTGCTCAAACCCCTTGCTTAGGAAAGTCTTTTTCTTTCCATAATGCCAGAGGGAGGTCTGCTTTCTTCTGAACACAGGTTCCCTCTTTGTGCCAAATCCTTTCTCCTTCTGCAGGCTTCCATGTCAGTTCCCTGTCATGTTGTAGAAGCATTTAGTGCTGCTTGTGTCCAGCAAGGGTGTAGCTCTCCCTTCAGAGGGTCCCAGAGTACAGAAAGCAGGAAAAATTGTGTTCTTTCCTTTTGACAGCCCTCTTGTACTCTTTAGCAAAACACAGTAAGTGTTGCTCACTTGCTAACTCCTTGAACCATTACTCTCCTTGAACCATTACTCTCAATCAGGCTGAGAACTATTAATAAAATGGTTCCTGGAATAAGCCAGCACTATTTGTTGCAACAACAAAGAGACCTTTATCTTATAGTACATATATTATATATACAACATATTTAATAAAATTTAGTTCCACTTGGCAGGACAAACTACATCCTGTCTGTTTCAGAAGAAAAGACATTCTAAAGACACTGCAGTTGCAAATTTTTCAGACATTAGAACAAAAATGAAAGTGAAAATTGAAAGTGGTGAGTATAATAAATCAAATAAAAGAAAAAGAGAAATTACTGTTCTTATTGTTTGAGAGAGTTTGGGGACATCCAATCTGGAGAAGGAATAGTTCCAAAGAGAGCTTAGAGCACCTTCCAGTACCTAAAGGTGAAGGCTGGAGAGGGACTTTTCAAAAGGGTATGAAAAGACTGGACAAGTGGCAAATGACCTTAAGCTGAAGGAGGGCAGGTTTAGATTAGGTATTAGGAAGAAATTCTTTACCGTGATGGTGGTGAGGTTGCCCAGAGAAGTTGTGGCTGCCCCACCACCAGAGGTGTTCAACACCAGGCTGGGTGTGGCTCTGAGCGACCTGCTCTGGTGAAAGGTGTCCCTGCCCATGACAGAGAGGCTGGAATTAGATGATCTTTTAGGTCTCTTCCAACCCAAATCATCCTATGGTTCTGTGAATTGTTTTGTGAAATGCATGAAACATTTAATAAAAGCATATCCTGCTTATAATTTAAGATTATTGCACTCCATTTCTATTTGGAACTTCTGTGATTTATAATCGCCTACAAGGTTCTTCTGATATGTGAAATATCTTGCTGCTACAAGAAGTTGCTACTTCTTTTCAAGACAGCAAAGATTTCATCATTCACATATTTATCAACTTTTGTTGAAAATGATAATATTGGCAGTTCTGCTCACATTTACAGCTGATATTAGAGTGGGATAGATTTTTACCTTCTCAATAGCCATAAAAGATATGATGTTTGAATGCGGTAATTAAATATTAAACATATTTTTACTTTTAATTTTCACAAACACTACATACTAAGCTTTAAGAATAAAGTGTTAAGGTATGAAAAGTATTCTTTATTCATTTTTATTTTGGCATGCTTCTGAGCTGTGAAGAAAAAATAGAAGTCTTATCTGTGACAAGAACTTAATAAGCTATTTCTCATCATGGCACTTAAACGAGTTGACAAAAGGAAAAAAGGAATCAAAATTATCTGACTATTCATAAAATATGAATTTAATACATTAGCTATTAAATATTCTTTTAGCATTGATAGAATGGTTTGAATAATAAATACTCCTAGTTGTAAATAATGTATTCTATTTCTAAAACCTCTGAACCCTCTAATTTGATCAGGTCTAAAAAGTCTTGTCTGCAATTTCTCTTCTAAGAATTGGAAGGCCGATGTGCTTACTGGAATAACTGGGATTGAGCATGGCCTCTCTGGATATAGAAACACAAGACTCATCTGCCTGGGCTGTGCCTGGCTCGTTGCAGTTTGGTTTGCATCCCCACCCTCCTTGTTCCTGCAGGGAATGGAAACTCCAGAGCCTTCCCACAACTGCTGCTACCTTGGGGAAGGGTATTACAGCTCCTTGAGGGTTATTCTGCTCCCTGAATATGAGCAGACGTGGCAAGAAAGCAAATAAATTCAAGAATGGGCCCATAAGTAATGGGCAACCACAGAGGTGTTCTTGTTCACCTCAGTGTAAAAAGTCCCTGGAAAAGCTAGGAGTCCTCACCAGTGGGAGATGGGGTATTACTCCATGCAGGTAGCATTTTATTTTTTCCTATCCGGTGTCCTGACTCAAGTATCACTGGAGGTTTCGTTGTGGTATGATAACTCTGACATCTTCCATGGGTGAAGGAGGGGAATGTCAGCCACAGAGATGCCAGACTCTGGCAGGAAGCAAACTGGTGACAGACCAGATGGAGTGTGTGGATGCTGCCACTTGTCCTGGGAAAGGGAAGGGCAGCCTGGGCACCTGCCTGTTCCAGTCACCCCAAAGCCAGGCCCTCCTTCCTGTCCATCTAACCATGGCCCTGGAGAGCCACCTGAGGCTACATGTAGCACGGCTGTGTTCAGTCTTCAGAGGACAGTAGCTTGCCAAAACATCCTGCCTGCAAAACATCTTGCCTGCTAAAACAATCTGCCCAGTCACTGGAGGAGCAGTGGTGGGTAGGATGGGTATTACATTTACACAGAAAGGTTAAAAAATATGTTTTGGGTTCCCTAAATATTGTTGGGGAGTATAAAGCCTTTAGCAGCAATAAAGATAACTTATGGCAAAGGAGTGCAGTCTGGAAAGGAGTGCAGTCTGGAAGTAGGAACATTAACAGATAAGAATATGATTTGTTTTTACTGAGGACCATTGAAAATTTAATGCAAAGCAAAATCTCTGAAACTTTGAGCTCTTTTCATGAGTTTGATTTTGCTTACAACCTGCACATTAAAAACAGACTAAACAATGCCTGTGTCCTGACCTTCACAGTGGTTTTGGTGGATATTGCAGATATTAGGAAGCATCAGCCATAGGAGACATTTAACAAACACATTTGAACTTTTTGATTTTAAACAGGAGCCATGAATAAACCCTTAGCATTAACCTACATTTGTTTTTTAATATAGGTCTTAAATGTTAAAAAAAAAACATGGGAAAACATGTATGGGAAAACATTTTATTTCTAGAGATACTTTGTGAGCCTGAAGGTATATTTTGTTACTATCACACTGTTTTCCATTACTGTTTCAGATAATGAGGTCTACTCAGAAATAGAAACTAGGCTTCATTAAGAAATGTAAAAATATTTAAAGACCATGTTCTTGGAAATATCCTGGTATAATTCAAAATGCAAGAAAATCTCTGTATCATTCTGAAATCTTGTTCTTTTTTACATATGGCATATTAGTGAGCAAAATTTTTAACTAGTACCTTATGACATCTTGTTAACTGCTTTTCTTCTCACTAATATGAAATGGCACATGTACAGCATCTGTAAATACTCAAGAATTCCAAGGAAGTAGAAAATAATCACAGCAACACTTTAGTTCTCAATATTTTTTCTGGGTGATGGTCATGTTTGAAGGCCTGGGAAGAGGTCTACCTTTCTCTCTTATCGACTCTTATAGATACATTCATCACCAGCATCGTCATTAACTGATTTAACTAGAAATACTTTACTACAGTCCTGTATAAATTGCACTGTTGTGGGAAAAATAAGCAAGGATGGGATCAATGCGGCAAACTTGGGATTAGGAAAATAATACTGTGCTTCAAGGAGCATTAAAATATGTTTAGATTAATCGTGGATTAAAATTGTAAAAACTGAAAACCCATTGTTGCTAATCTCTTTGAACAAGACTGAGCTATTCTAAGCCAACACTGAACAAAGTTTTCATTTGTGGAATGAGGCAGGAGTTTTCAACTTTTCTTTTGCTAAGATCCAGATTAAAAAAAAAAAAATCACAGTTGATATATTTGTTTCAGCAAAGATTTCCTCAAGGCTTGGGTAGAGTTTCATGCTGAGAGAAGGAGAGGAGAGAAAATACCAGCTATGGAATAATCTAAGTGAGAAACCATACCTGGAAAGGGGACAGGAAAAACTAAATAATATGGTTTTATCCTGGGATAAAATATGGCAGATGGTGCAATGCCACCCACTTAAATTGAAGCTGTATCTGCAGTCCAAATAACAATCATTCCAGCTAAATGCAATAGAAATAGTAGTGCAGCTGATTTACAAACTATTTTTCAAATGGTGTCTATTCACAAGACATTTATGAATTAGAAACAACTTGCATATTTTGAAGAGTCTGGTATTCCACTGTTACACTGAATTGCATTAAAGATCAGACCAAACCAAATTCTGTAATTCTTGAAGGACTCAGTTTTTAAACACAGTTATTTTATTTATGTAGAAGATCCACTAAATTGAAAGGGAGAAAGATAGGTGTGTTTTTGCTTTCTGCCCTTTTGCTAGTCACCCTGGGCAGTAATCAGCATAGATCCTCTGCACCTGCAAGCTCTTACAGGTTCCTAGTCCATTAGAAGGACTACTTCAAAGCTCCTAATGTCCCACATTTAGTTTTTATATAAAAAAATTGAGTTGGAAGTGAAATAATCATGAAGACATGCACTGCTCTGGGAAGGGATTGGCAAGCACCAATATGGATGTTAGGAAAGTGGTCTGACAAGCCTGGAGGGTGGAAAGGGGAAGAAAAAGGTGAAATATTAATATTTCAGCAATAACATACAGTTAGAGGAGGCATTCAACAGTGTATTTTTTTAGTTTTTTGTTTCTTTGTTTTCTTGATTTTTAGTATTTCTCTTACTTTTTTGCCTTATTGTACAAGGACTTCTCTTTAAAAGATGTTGTCCCATTTTGTCCAAAGTATACGCATGCAAACCGAGATACACAGAGAAATAGGTATGTTGGAAAAGTTGTTTCACTTAAAATTGAGCTACAGAAACATGCTTTAATAGTAATTACAGTTGCTATTTGTTACTAAAGTCAGTCTCTGACTTTACTTTTAAATTGTGACTTTAATACCCACAATTTAGATGAGCATTGACCACTGTGCAATGGTCATCTAAATTGTGGGTATTAAAGTCACACAGCCACTAGCTCCACAAGAGCAGTGTCCCTGGGCTGTGGTGCAGCAGTTTGCCCCAGTGCCACTCATTTCTTTGCCTGGAAGCATAGGAGATAAAAGACTAACCTTAAGACAATAGTGCAAGTCAATAGTAAGGTCCTGAATGAAGTGGGAGACACAGCGCTTACAGTCCCTGCTGGACAGCAGTCAATATCAGACATCACACTTAAACTGTCACAATTTGACCTGACAATCCTTTTTCAGGAGGACCAGAAATAGAGCTAGCCAAGTTACCTTTCATTTCTGAAGAAGGTCACGGGCAGGTCACTGGCAGATGGAAGTGTGTATTAAAGATGTCTGGCATGAGTATGAGCACGGACATTTGTAGCCTGCATAAACATAAATGTTAAAATGCATAAGGGATTGTTACTGTCTGGCTGGAACAGGAAAGTTAAAAGATCTTTATAAGGAACAAAGAGAGATGTTTGCTCTGTTCATGTGAAAAAAGAAATTACTGGAAGAAAAGAAAAAAAAAAGAGACTTATATAGTCAGCAATATATGTTCTAAAAATGCAATTTCCGGATTAATAACAAAGACACTGTTCTAGTTCACTAGTTCCTTTAGGACGTGCGCTTTTGACCCATGCAACATATTGTGCCCCATGGCTCTTAGCTGAACTGTGTCTTAACTGCACCTATTTTTTTTAAAATGTGTGATGTCTATTAAAACTAGCTGGTGCTTGTACCAGGACCCCAGTGGAAATGAAAGAGACGTCTCGGTGGACTGTCCATTGGTTAAATATTAAAGGATCAAACTTTCATATTTAAGTGTGTATGTAGTATATTATATAAAACAAATTCCCATCTGAATATTTTAAGTTTTCTCTTTAATCTCGTGAAAGCCAGTGTTTCCACCCCCTAACTCTAATTAACCAGATAAAGCAGTATTTCAAGGATATATCTCCTATGAAAAGAGTCAGGTTTTTCTGTGATTATATATATCTTTGCTCCAAGGCACTTATTAATTTGCTTAAAAGTCCATGCATCATTTCACAGATTGTTTTAGCACTTGTCATCTTATCAGTCCACGTCCGAGTAAGGCACACTTGAAAAAAAATGAAGTGAAAGATTAAGTATTCCAGCATGCTCTACATTATAAATATAACTGTCTTCCTTTTATAAATGAATTTCCATAAAAATGGAGCAACAGAGAAGGGTGAGAGGTGATGGGGCACAGTGAAAGATGGTGGGCCTGAGAAATGCAGCTGGGGAGGGAATCTGAGGCAGCAGCAGGTTAGATACAGCTGGAAATCCTTTATCCCTCTGCAGCTGCAATATTACCTGGTTCCACTGTTTTGTGTCTCACACCAGGGAGCCAGAGAAGCAAGTGCTCTGCAAGGGCAGGGGAGAGTGGGGGGCTGAGGGCTGATGTCCTGCCCTACCCCAACAAGGATGACGATGGAAACCCACAGTCTCCATCACGATAATGCACGTCCACACTCAAGGCAAGGGTGTCCTGCCCTTGAATTATCACAGTAGACTGGAAAGAGAAAACAGGTTCTCCAGGTTAGTGAAATTGAGGCCCAGACGCCCAAAGGTAATTCTTCAGCGTCCCCATACACACATCCCACTGAAGTGCTCAAAATCTCTGGCAAGCTGCCACTGGACAGGATGGGCATTTAAATCCTGTAGCTGGCTGACCAGTGACCAGACACTATGTAGCCTAAATGCTGAGGTTAACCTAAGCATTAACAGTGGCTGAGATCCCTGCCTCAGCCCAAACCTGGCTTTTAGGTTAGATCAAATTCTGAACTCCTAGGCAAGGGCTTGAATGTCAAGTGAGGTGTCTAATCATTACTGTCTGCTCTCTTGCAATGTCATTATTTGTAGACAATGGGACAGCCTCAACAGGAGACCTGGTGGGGCTGCATTGAGCAGTGCAACTCTGTGGACAGATATGTAACAACTAAGTAAGTTAGCTCTAAAATCAACATGCCTGCATCAGATCACCCAGGTGAATTGGCCCTGGTCAGGCAGTTTGACTAGATGACCATTGTAGGTCCCTTCCAACTGACAACTCTATTCTATTCTATTCTATTCTATTCTATTCTATTCTATTCTATTCTATTCTATTCTATTCTATTCTATTCTATTCTATTCTATTCTATTCTATTCTATTCTATTCTATTCTATTCTATTCTATTCTATTCTATTCTATTCTATTCCTGTTTCTGTTTCTATTCCACCCCATTCCATTCCTTCCCATCCTGTTCCATTCTGCCTCTTTATTTACTCTGCTTAGGAGTCAGATTGGGCATGTCAGTAATTCTTACATATGTATAGACATCAATCAGCCCTTGCACACCAAAATAACCAGAAAATAGGTAGAGGTGAATGCTATTTAGGTCACCCTAAGCCACTGCAGAAGCAGGTGACTGTCTAGTCCCACTTGTCTGCTCTTCAGACACGGCTGATTTAAGCAGATCCTTGCTCTGATGATTTCTGGTTTTTTTGGTTTTTTTTTTGTAAGGAAAGAAAAAAATCACTCTTAATATTCATTGCCTGGGAAGTTGTATTTGGGTTGAGAAATCCATGAGGTCACAGAAGGAATAAAAGTTAGCTTTGCAACATTTAAGTACCTTTGAGGATCTGGGCCCAAAGGCTTAATCCTACAGCATCAAATTCAATAGGAGCTTCCTGAAGTTAGAATGGGAAATTGAGGTAAGAATGTGAATATGTTCTTTTATCATTTCTTTCTTACAGTTTCTATTGATAAAAAGCCTTGGAGTAGCAATTCTTCTTTGATGCTTCTGCTGTAAAATCAGAGTTCAAAGTAGCTGGTTTGGATCTGTACAATAGTCTGACATTTTATCCCTTTTCTTCAGCTGCAGAATCATATAAGCAAATTAAGCAATCGAATGAATTAAAAAGAAATACTATGAAAATGTTATTAATTTTACTGGCTGCTTTGCTTACTAGAGAAACTTAGCTGAGGAATCAGAATTTGCCAGTTTGAGGTGAGAAGTAGAGTATGTGGTTATGCTAGACAGGTAGAGGTTATGGAAAGGCAGAAAATGCAAAGTGGGAAAAGAAGGATGCAGAAAGGAAGAAATCCAATGTATGAGTAGCTCATTTTAGTTACAAAGAAGAACTTTGACTTGAAAAAGTCAGGATGAATCTTTGTGATTTTTCCTAACATACATGAAATATCCACATGTGATCTAACATGATGCTGCTTCTTTTGCTTACAGTTAAATAAGTAATAATAATAATATTACTTGGGTGTACTACCTTTTCTGTGTACCTCTGTGAATGGCCAAATGGTTCAGCAGAAGGTTCAGCAAGTTCTGTTATGGAAAATTATCAAATGATCTGCTGTTAGGAAAGTTGGTTATCCTAGTCTGACTCTGGTAGATCAGGTAACAGTCATTGAAGTCTTGAACTGAAATCTGTCTGATGTAATTGGATTTTCACACTCTGTGTAGAAATCACTGTATTGCTCTGCTCTTGGTGTCAATGTTATCTCAGACCAAGGGAAACTGTGTGTGAAACATTTTCTGCACAAGAAAATACTTTTATCAAGTTTAAAAATTGTTGCTTCTCAGTTTTACGGCAAAAAATTGCTGCTTCTCAGTTTTTCTGTTTACTCTTATAACATGTTATCAGCAATTTTGCCCACTTAACTGCAGTTGAATTACCCTACTAAGGGAGTGATCAGAGTGGTCACACTGGCACCAAATTTGGCACTAAATAAACTAAGTTTGTTGACTAAATTTGTCTGCAGGCAGCTGCATCCCAAAGACATTTTGATTAAACTTTTATGCAGGCTTTCTGATTCTATTTTTTTTTTTAATATTTGTTAGAGAGGAATATTTTTTTCTCCATGTGTTTGGATGAGAGAAATACTGAATTCCAGAGCTGAAAAAATTGATTTGTCTCTAAAGGAGTTGACAGACTTTTTTGGAGAGAAAAATGGAGCTTGATAGGTAATAGAAGAAAAACCTCAGATGGAGAAGAGTGGGAATGGAGAATGTAAGGAGCATCAGGATGAAGAAGAGTAAAGCAGTCAGGACTGAGCATATTCACAATGTGTTGAATGGAAGGCAGAGCTTCCTTCCACTGGGGGGAGAAGTAGAATTTTGTTAATAGGGAAACTTCTAAAATTTCTTTACCGTAGGACGCATTTCCTAGCAATGACACAAAGCTTTTCATTCTCCTGCTTAACTGTGAGTCAGGTGCCCAGATGATGTGAGTGAGTGAGAATCTGGGCAGCCATGACACTGGAAAAGACAGGCTTGATGCACTTGAGTTTTGCTTGACTCATAGCCAAGCTTCTGCATCATTTTTCTAGTGGAACAAGTTTCAATATAAGTGATTTTATTAAGGACTTGATAGAGAGCTTGAGGAATTCTTCCTGTGAAAATCCTCAAGCTCCATAAGCTTGGGCTAATGTTTTGTGGCAAAAACAAGGCCCTGAAGTTTACATAAAAGTTTGTCTTTTTTTTTTTTTTTTTTTTTAACAATGACCACATTCTTAGAGAAGGAACAGTTTTGCAGAAACCCAGATATGATCATCCTTGTGTACTTCAGTCCAAACTATACAGTGCTGTATATTGCAAATACTAAGTGGAAGTTTGGGACTGTCCTTTTAGAAATATTGAGTAGAGAAAACTTGCATTGTTAAGAGAGGCTATCAATAATTTTACAGCTCAGAGGCAGCCCCTCAAGATTTATTAAAGGTCTTGCTATCTTTTGATAAGATCAGAATAATCAAAATGTGGACTTATTGTTTTCATATACAATACGCTTAAAAAATAAAAGGAAATTGTTAAAGGTTTCAAATAATCTCTTCTAAGAATATTTTAAAAAGTAATTAGTTCTCTCAGATATTTCCAACTTCTCTAAGGACACAAGAAGTTTTGGGGCATATTTCTTTTGGAAAGACAGATACCAATCAGGTTTGTAAGTATAAGTCATGCTGCTTGTCTAACTATGAACTTCAAAGCTCCCTCCCTTAATTGAATAAAATATTGGTAATGTATTATGAATATTCAGTCTGAATGTTGTCTTTCTGGACTTGTATTAAGTTTTTCATAAAGAAAACCTGGGGATTTTAATGAGGTCTCCCAACTTCTCAACAACATGAAAAGTATCACTAACAGATTAATAGCTGGAATGCAACTGGAAGTTCCTTCTGCCCGTCAGTAATTTAACTGGGATTTTTACTAATCTTTAGCAGTTTAAAACTACTATGCAGCCAATAGTATACAGCTAGAATTAGTAAAACCTATGAAGAAATTCCACACTGTGTGATACACATAATAAGCTTACACAGATTTGGCTTAGAATAAGTTGTTAATTGACAGCATATGACTGCCTAAAATCACACAGCTGCTTTGCAAACCATTCAGACAAGCAGTTCTAAATTAATACACATCTAATTCATTATTTATGTAACAAATTATCTCCTTTCACAGTTAACAATAAGGAAAAGCATTTCCAAATGGGTCATCACTGTAGCTGGCCACGGGCTTATGTGGCGATTTTTACGATGTGATTTTCAAGGGCTGGAGAGAGATGGCAACTGCTTAGGAAAAAAATGAGTTCATATTGGGGCTGGTCCTCATCTCACATCTCAAAAGGAAAGGAGCATAAATAAATAAATATTTTTCCAACTGCTTAGCTATATTTATTTTCCACTGCCTCCCTGCCTACAGCAACACGGATGTCCCTTGAGCTCTTGAACCTGTTTATTTCCCATCCGCTACCTGTCCAATTGAAGCAGCACTAATTATCCCAGAAGGCTTTGCTCCTGCCAGCTAAGGCAGAAAAAGCACTCAGAGCCTTCTAGAGATGCACCAGGGCCATTGTAGGCAACAGGTTGTGGAGCTCCTGGTGAGACACATCTAAAACCTGGAGCCACATCCTGGAGCTGGGGAGGAGCAGGGGTAGAACATAAGAGGCAGCAGCATCTGAGAAGCTCATATTACAGACACATGAACTTCTGACCTAATTAAAGTTAGATTTATTTCTCCTCTGTGTGTAATTTATATTGCTTTGTTCCTGCTGTTGCTGAAAGGGGGTACCCTCCATAATTGGTATTTATCTTCCAAGATTGTTTTCTGCAGTTCCACTGCTTTTCATTAGGAACTTTTTTAATAGCTCATAGGTTTTCCTGTTCTCTACAGACCCTTCCAGATTTGCAGTTCTGGAGAAGAATGCTGTAATTCAAAAGGGATAATTCAGACATATGGTCTTTCTGTGCAATGAAGAACTGACACCTTGGGGTCTGCTGCAAGCCACATACCTCATGAGCACTCTGAGTGCTAAATCAGATAGGACTAAGAATAAAAAGACCTTTAATGATAAACAGTAAAATGTTATTAAATTGTAAAAAAACCTCCTTCCCATTTATGGGAAAAAAAATTAATGAAAATTGTGGAAAATGTAAAAGCTATTCCACTTACTGTCTCTGTGTCCACATAGCACCTTTACAAACCATAGCATGATGTTCAGGCAGATGTGGGTGATGTGCCAGAACTTACCCTACCTATGAGCAAAGACATTAAGAAAGAACAAATCTTTCCATCTTCCCTACTTCCCCTCAAGCACAGGGAGAGGGCAGACACAAAGGGGGTATTAAAGCAATCCTAGTATAGCAGTGTCATATTTTTATGTCCTCTGGGCTCTGAAAAAAAAAAAGGGGAAGAGAAGATGCTCCTATTGGGGCAGCAACTCGCGGCCTTTGCTCTCAATCTGACAAGAGCCAAATATGGGATGAAGTGTGTGACAAACGAGAGGCACAAAAGTATTCATGCAGGAAACTTGCAATGTTCTGGGATTCACTCCCTTCATATAAATAATTCATTCTGTAGCTGGAGACTCCGTTTATAACATGTGTAAGATTGGCAGTAAAATATAAGATGGATCATGTGATTGTAGAGCTAGTTGAAAAATGAGAATTCAAGTTCAGGGAAAAAACCAGAACTGGGAGATTTTGAAATTTGTGTTCATTCCATATTGAAAAAGAACAAGAGAGTTTGAAACATTTTTTCCCTCGATGTAAAACATAAAAAAAAGAGCTATTCTCAGAATAGCAATACTGGAGGCACTCATGTGAAATGAAATACTTGCTCCGCAGTGAAATTCCTTCTGTCTGATACAGACAGGAACTTGCACCTGTGGCTTCCACGTCCCAGTTCAACAGTCACTTGGGGAATAGTTTCTGCTTGTCTCTCTCATTTGGATCAAAAATTTAATCCCAAGTCCAAGGGAAAAATGCTGCAATTAAAACACTTCTGGAAAAAGATTTCAGTTTGATGAATCTGGTATTTTGAAATGAAAAAGATAGAATAATTTTTGATGTTGCATGTGCAGCTACACATTAGCATTTTTTCTCAGTCCTTTCTTTAGCTCAAAGATATTATTAACACTTCATAAGAACTGTTCCTGAGACAAAATTAATAATTAAGATTTTTTTCTTAGCTCCCGTTACTGCTAGTTTTTATAATAACACTGTGTTATTTTTCTTCCTCTTCTGAATGTTTTAAAAATGCTGTTCTCAAAATGAAGGTTCTTACTAAATCTGGACTACAGACTAACACTGAGAACAAGTCTTGCTCTAAATTCTTTTATTAAAGATGACTAGCTGTTGGAAGGACATATGGTGTCTTCAATGGAATATTATGAATTCCTTACTCTACTATGTATAGTTCTTCTCATCAGGCTTTTTGGCATTGCCCGCTCTATGATCCTGTTGTACAGTTGTAACTTACCACTCTGTAGAAAGCTGTGCTATAGCCTTTCAAAAACACCTCAGTAATGGTGCTGAAAGATGCATACTAGGAAATATTTAATGAATGACATTTGACATGCTATAATGCTCAACTGTCCATTTCAGGCACCCTCTTTGTTCTATGTAAAGTACAAAAAAGGGAAAGAGGGTCATAGCTCTGCTGCCCCCATGTACACTCTTAGTCCTGATCCTGCCCTCAGCAGGATGCAGAGGCCTCAGTGGTGTGAGCCTTTGGCTACTCTCTGACTCCATGGCCTTGGTGACACCTGCAGCAGAGGGCTGGGCAGAAAAGAAGAAGAAGGTCTGAAGGGGCAGACAAAGGTGTCTATTCAAACAAGAAGTGTGTCGAGGGGATCAGTAGCTGAAGCAATGAGTTTGGATTTCCAAATGAAGGAAAAGTTATCCTGCAGGATAAATGCATTTGTACCGAGGGTTGTCAGAGTGCTTGTGTAACAAAATGATGGGGAAATACATCTCAATGCTGAATGTTAATTATCTGACTGATGAATCAGTTTGTCTTTGTCCCATATGATTGTCCTGACCCACTTTTCCATAGCATGATAAAGCCTACGTGTGCTTAGATATGGCCTTCTGTTACACACGGGGATGCATGATGAGCCACACAGCAGCCTGAAAGGCTGTGAGTTCCTACCTCAATAAATCTGTAGATTGGTTCAGTTAGCTGAAACATGCATTTCTCACTGTCATGTGAAATACTGGTTGCTTAATGAGGATTTGGGACAGCAAAAAAGTAAGAGCTTAACAGTAAAACAGACCTTAAAACTTTAACAAATTTATCCTATTAGCATGGAGTTCAGTGACAAAGTATACTTGTCTCCCAGGCCAAGATATTTTGCGTATATAATTATCTTGATATTGGGAAATACAGATGTGATTATAAAGGTAAAGCTTTTGACTCTCTTGTTGAGAAAAGAGTGAGAAACTTTTGCCAGAAATAATGCCTGAAATACTAGGACAACTGAGAAAACACTCTTCTTGCTTTACAAGCACTGAAACTCCATAGAGAACGAGAAATTAGAAAAATATTTTCCTTAAGCCCAGAACCAAGATGCTGAAGATGGCACACAGACTTATATCATAGAGCTGAGGCTCCCAGCACCCACATTTATCTTTGGAACCACAGACATTTGGTTAATTAGAGACAGCTCCATACGTGAGACACACAATATCGTCTCCCACTGCTAGGCAGTGAGCAGTGCCAGCCAAGCAGATCCTCTTCAGTGTGAGAGAAAAGCAGCTCTGTTGTCCAGGATCCTGACAGAGCATGAAATATCTTTTAGGAAGACAGATTGTGAGTGAAGGAACTTAAGATGGAGAAAGGCCAACAAAATTTCTAAATTTCAGCCTTTTTGAAGCAAGGAGTTTGCAACAAGAAGCTAGCAGTCTGCAGAGATGATCCATCTCAATGTTCACAGAAACATTGCATAGCCGAGATGAGAGATAAACAGAGGTCAGAGATAAGCTCAGGGATCTGCACTGAACCCAAACTGCTAAGCACTGTAATGGCAACAGATATAAAACATTGCAAGTGTGTGCAGGGGGCTACCTGATTTATTCAGGGGAAAAAAAAGTTTGCTGTTTGTGTTAAGAATGCACTTTCCC
The DNA here is from genome assembly GCA_013397555.1 of Urocynchramus pylzowi. Taxonomy (NCBI): domain Eukaryota; kingdom Metazoa; phylum Chordata; class Aves; order Passeriformes; family Fringillidae; genus Urocynchramus; species Urocynchramus pylzowi. The sequence continues at coordinate 55,791 of VZRH01005451.1, read as the reverse complement.
TTTTGAACTTTACAGAGCAGCTTTGACAACTTGTGGCACATAATTTCACAGGTACTGTTACAAAGTCAACCATTCACATTATTATATGAATTTTAACATATCTTCTTATTATCAGTGTTATCTATGTTTTATGAAGAGTTATTGCCTCTTAAATCCTAGGAAAATAAAAATCCTAGGAAATTTTTTTATAAAATATTTCAAAACCAATTCAACAAAAAATAAAAATCCTAGGAAATTTTTTTATAAAATATTTCAAAACCAATTCAACAAAATCAAGCCAGGCTTTGGCAAAATATCCTGTTGAAATGCTTTTGTGAGGATGAAGACAAAGGCTCATTAAACAGATGCCTGAGTTTTGAGCCACTGATGACCCTCTTGAGACTGAATAACCCACCATCTCCACACAATACTTCAGACAAACCCTTCAGAGGAAAGGCAGAAAGCTTTAGAGTCTGCTGTGAATTAGAGTGTCTGCCCTGGCAGTAAAGGTGCTGCCACAGCTTTTGGGGACTTATCCAAGGACTTTGAGGTGGGAGGGTTATCCCTGTGTTTCCAGGGAACTTCTAAGGCTCACCCAGACTTGGAGATTGCCTGAGAAGCTGCCCTCAGGTTCTAGGTAAACACAGAGAATTGCCAGGAGTTAGGATGGCTCTACATTCCAGCTCTACATTCCATACTGTTCAGGCAATAGGAAAAAGAAATGTTTTAGTTTTTCCTTAAGGAAAAGACAATCTCCTTTCTCTCCCACAGCAATGTATTTTTCATTAGAGCCCTGAACTATAATGTATTGTCAGTTTTGCATAAAGGGTCTGGGATGTGAGAGATCTTTCTCATGGAAGTGAAATCCTGAGTTTTGGTTGCTTTTACTCTCAGACACTCTTCAGAGAATACTCTGCTTATCTTTAAGCAGATAGCAAGAATGCCAAATGCAAGAAAAATAAAGGCACTGGGGACTGAAACTCCCTCTATTGAGTACCTCTTTGTCTTCAGAGACACAGCTCCAGACATTCCAAGAGCCACTATGGAAATGCCCATGTCAAAGGGTCTGAAGGAAGCCCATGGACCTATTAAGTTGAGTTACAGGTTTGAAAATTTTGTGTTGGAAGTCCTGTCAATCTTTGATCCACCTCTACATTAGTACTTGCTTACAAGCATTTGGGAATTAAAAAACCACTTAGATATTGTGCTCTTTCCAAGCAGGCCCAGCTTTTCAGAGCATCACATGCTACAAAGCTTCAAAAAAGGGGTAAGAAAGAAATGTAGAAATTGCCCAGATGCAGAACTGGCAACTTGTGCTTGCTAACAAAAGTCTTGGCAACTATGGCAGTCAAAAAGACAACCAAAAATGAAGCTACTGAGAGTGCTTTGGGAAGTGAAAACATGCCATCAGATGGCCACTGGGTACAGGTTGGATGTGCCATTTATGTCAAGTCATTTAAAACTACCATGAAGAAGCTGAGAGATAACCCAAGAGAGAATGCTGCTGACAATCCAGGACTGTGGCACTGCTGAAGCTGGGTGGAAATTCGCTAGCAAAACCTCATTTCACTGAAAAACACTAGTCACTTTGCCTGAAACATCTCTGGTTTGACAAACATTTGCTTCCCATTGCCTTTATCAATAGTCATTCATCACTAAAGATCATTAATACCAGAACACCTGGTGGTTGCATTTCTCTTTTATACAATTGCCTCATGTTCCTGAGCAGATCAGTGTGATTGCCTCATACACCCAGGTATTGCTGTTTCACACTTCTTTTTAAATAACCAGGTCCTAGCAGAAATGCTTTGTCTTAGATATTAAGTGCCTTGCCATGACTCTCCCCTATTGAATTTCATCTGATTATATTAAAATACTTCCTACAACTTGAGATTCTTCTCTTTATTGACAGTTCTTCCCCATATTTTGTCATCAGTACATCTAATTATCTCACTTCTGCTTCTTGTGACAAGACAATGAATGAAAATGCAGAATAAACAGAAAAGTATCCTAGAACCAATCCATAAGAAAGTCTTACTCTAATGCTCACTTTAGCTACATACATCCTCTTTCAGTACCACTCACTGATGTCTTTCTTTTACCTACTACTCTTCTCCATTTATAGTTTTTCTGGACATCATTGTCTTTTTCCATTGAAGTAATAATTTCCCGTCTTGAGTTGTACCAACTACTTTACAGCAATTTGAGTAACCATGGTATGTTTCATTCCCATTCTCTTTTTTCAAGCATGATGTCTCTGATTAAAGACTGTGTGCTTCTGTGCTACAGTCTAATGTGCTAAATCTATATTGCACTCCATCTCCTTTTCTATTTATCTTCATTTTATTAATTGCTAATTACTTCAAACTCTGTCCTAATGTCTAGTGTACAATGATATAATGTATGACAAGACACAAACTTGTCTGAGCACTTCTTTCCCCCTTTCTCCTCAAATGCAGACATTGCATGCATTGCATACACTGTAATTCAATCAGATGATATTATGTCAAACCCATTGTGACACTGTAAATGCTATTGTGAATATCAATTTTCTCAGAATATTGGGATGGAAGATTATCAAGTTAATTTTTGTTTATTCCCCACTCTTGCCCCCATTTAAATCTTACAATCTTTCTTACACTTAAAATGAATTAATTTCTATTTCTACAGACCCCATTCTCACTCACCATCCCCCATATTGCTAACTTCATAATTTTTGAGAAACTAATGTAGACTATTGATTTTGTTTGAAGACTGTATCACAGGTATCTTTAATTTCCATCTCACTCTTACTCCATTCCTATTCACCTACTTCTTATTGTCTCTTGGGGTTTTTTTTCCTGACTCCTTCTTTTTTAATTCATGCAGTTATAGAATTTTGTTTTATACATTTTCTTTGGAAAAATTTATCACAGCTTTTTTTTTTTTTTTGTCAGAGATTTTATAATTTTATTCTGAAAGTTCTGACATCTAAAAGACATTTTTTATTTCTTGGACAGTTATTTTCAATTCTTAAGATCCATTTTTTGGGATCACTGTTCAATATTCAGACATGAAAGTCTTCCTTGGGTGTAAGATTTTACCAGTTCTAGAGGGCAAAAATTCAATGTGAAGTTGACAAATCTACTTCCTATCCCTTGACACCAGCAAGCAAACCAACTGTCTCACAAAATTTCACAATTTTCAGCATCACAATTGGCAGTTATTGACAGTCTCAGTGGAGACGACAATGACTAGATTGGCAATGAAAATGAATTAATTTGTCATTCTGAGTGGATCTCCTGTAACAAGGCTAAAGGAATTTGGCAGCTCATAATTGGAAATCTTGTTTTTTTCTGGCACAACTCTGTACAGTGAACGATGCAAAGGTTTTAGAGTTATCACTCTGATGCTCACTGGTAATTAATCAGATAAAAATACTAGCCAAGAAACATCAATTCAGCTAACGAGAAATAAAAACCAAAATGGGAAGCATGCTCCAACTTGGAGTTTGCCGTCTCTTAAATGATTTTCTCATCTGCAATTTGGAGACAGCTCTGCACTAGGAACAAGATTTTTAATGTCAGCCCTAGACTCAAGCATAATGTTTGTGAGCAAATTTTACAGATCAGAGGGAGGCTTTGTGAGATGCACAGATTTCAGTGCTTTGTGAACAACTGCTGTGTTTAGAAATATGGCAACAGGTTTTTTTGACAGTGTCAATTAGATCTTCTATCCATTGGGTCTTGCTGAGAAAATTGTTATCTAACAAGTACTGCCTTATAAAACAGTGCCCAAACATGCAGCATGAGCAATTCCTTTTGGAGATGATTTAGGAAAGATTGTAACCATTTTCTTTTACAGGCTGTTTACTTGCAGATTATTTTCACAAATTTACAGCACTGCTGAGCTACACACACATTTTTTCTGCAGTTTCTACCAAAGCCATTGTCAGCTTTGGTAGAAACTGCAGAATCACCAGGTATTCTATTTGCCAGTATGACCAGACAGAATCTGAGATTTCTGTCCGGTCATACTGGCAAATAGAATACCTGGTGATTTTATAACCTGTAGGACTCCACTTTTCTCTCACATTGTCTTATTAAAAAAAAAAAAAAAAAAAGCTTCCTTTACAGTTTTGAGTGGAAAGACTGCGGACAGTTGTCCTTTAAATGAATCCCTCCTTTCCTTACCTGATTTTTCTTCTGCTTCTGAAGGATGATTTTCTCTTCTGTCCCTTGGTACTGAGTATCCTTCTGGAGACTCCCTCTACCTCTTTATTTGTCTTTGTTCCCCTACTTCCTCTTTGCCATTTTCTGGTACTGAAACTCTGATAATCCATGCAGTTCCAGGCTACGTCCAGGTTTTTTTCTCTTTCAGTCTCCCACTCCTCTAAGTCATTATCTCTTGCTCTCTACCTCCCAGACCGAAGAGTGATGCCTGTAGGAGTCCCAAAAGAATGAAGATTGGGCTTGCCAGTGTCTGCTTACACACCACCTGACAACCTGCCTCCTTCAGCTAGAACTAATACATGCACAGTAAATAATAAGGATAAACAAAGACAGACTTAATAAAATTTCAGGCTTCCTATGGAACACTTGATGACTTCAGAATGAACACAGTTGCAACTGAGGTGTGGTTGATGTTGTTCAATTTATAAGTGATCTAGAAAAGGTCACACTTTGGTGACAGTTTGTTGCTGACAGTTTGTGAAAAAGGAAAGTTAGCTGTAAAAGAGGTGCAGAAGTATCTCACAGTACTGGAATACTAAATAAATAGAGATGTTAATTACCACAGATGTACATAAAATAATGTACATGGGAGAAAAATTCTAATTTTGCACGTATCAGGAGCTAATCATTACCACCCAGAAACAAAGGTTTACAGCTCTGAAAACATGGAGGTAACACAGTCATTCAGTAGGGTAAAACAAAAAAAAAAAAAAGGAGAGAAGAAGAAATTGAATGTTAGGGATTTTAAAGAAAGCAATATAAAACAGAAGAGAAGACTAACATTACTCTGCCACCACCTGATGGTGATGAATCCCTGAGGCATGCAGAGCTTGAACACACTGTGTATCTAGTTGCTCCATCTCAAAAATAAAATGATAGAACTGCAAGGGGCTCAGACAAGGGCAACAAGGACAATCAAAAATCTGGGATGGTTCTGAGCCACACAGGAACCATGAGCAGACTGGAGAGATGTCTGAGGGAGTATACAACAGAGGCCTAAATGCTGAGTGCCATTAAGAGGATAGAAGGGGAACTGCCTGTCCTCTGTTCTCCTTCTCTATAAAACCTAGGAGTGAAAACCACTAACTGGTAAGTGCAAAGCAGATGACAAGAGGCTGTAGATTCCCTAACACTAAATTAAAGAGTGGAATTCCCTGATACAGAACACTGTGAGTGTTAAAAGTTCACATGGCTTGGATGGTGTTTGGACAGTTTTATGGAAGAGACTGTTAAATCCCACTTTGCTTGTCCTGTACTCGCACTCTTGGCAACCAATACTGGATTAAACTGAACATGGGTCTGCTGTGACGTGTCTCTTTTATCTAAATTATTCTGGGAACCTTGGCATGAAGGTTATTTTATTCTCAAGGAAACGAGGGCTGTAATGTTTATTTTTTGCTTCAAAACATGTCCACATTTAGGAAAAAGTTTAATATAATAGTTTAATAGTAACAAGCCAACAACAGCAACCAGAAAAGTTCTCAAAACTGAAATCCAACTTGTTTGGTATATTAGTTTGTTTCTAGAAGGGGCGGGTGCAACCAATTCTTTCAAACTGGGCAACCTGATAGCAGATTTGTGGCTCAGAGGAAGATCAGTGAAAGAGCTGCTGCCAGCTCTCCACACCAGTGGGCAGGTGAGACTTGGAATGAGTGAAAGCTGATACTCAAGTTCTTTTTTCATTCTCTCTAGCATACCTGCCTGCTATTTTTTTTTTGGTCTTAGCAATGCCCCTTGTCAATCAACTCCCACGCTAACAGCAGTGATGAAATAAATATTTTTGTTCTAGGCTCTGTCCAAAACACTGGAAAGTGTGAGAGTTGCCTATCCATGTTGGAAGGACACTAGATTTTCTAAAGAATTCACCTCCCAAACAGAGCTTGTATATAAACGATGTATTTGCTCATACAGGTTCTTATAGAATTATTTTCTGAATGAGTATATGAGGCTTTGTTCACACTTGGAGCAAACATATAATACCATATTGCCTTGAATTATATTTCTGACTTCATGCAAATAAATACAAATAATTTGTAACAAACAAACAAAACAGTAAATTAGATTGTGATTGAATATCATCAAAGACTGTTTTTTCCCCTTAATAAGATCATCTACATGAAAGCCTTCAGTGTCTGCTAGCACTTCTAACTAGGAAAGCTGACAGAGAGTTCTCTGTGTGGAGTCTCTGCTTCATAAGGTGATTTATTTCACGACATTAGAACACCACTAGGTTGACCCCTTCAATGACACATGGCCCATTTGTTGTCTCATACTCTATTTAGAGGAGAAATGGATATGTGGGTGTTTCTGAAAATCAAAATGCAGAGCAAATCACCAGACAGAATTCAGCTAGTAAGACAGAAGACTTGGTAGGCTTAGGTCTATTTGTATATACCAGGTTAGGTTCAAGATGAGCCTGCTGTTGAAGACAAAAAGAGGGATTTTCTATACATTTTGCAGGTCTACTGCATTTTCCACGGAGAGACTGGTTTCACACATGATACAAGTGATATTTAATTCTTCTGCAATTTTCTGTGCAGTTACATGTGCTTTTTAAAAAGCTTAGATCCTTGCCCTACAAAAAACAAAACCACAGATGGCTGGCCTCTTGACATCACTGACTAAATTTGTTCATGAGATACAGCTCACTGACCCTTCAAGTTCCCTCTCACCTTTCCTCATTACCTGCCCAATCTCCAACCACCACTGTCAATGTGCATGGTATGTATCTTGTTGCTTTCCATTAGTATCACTTTTTATGCATTACCAATTCATAACACTAGCAAAATGCAGCTAGAATGAAGAGGCAAAAATGAGGAAGTAAAAGTGAGCCATTTCAGGCCTTGGTCTTTGGCTTGCCTTCCTCATTTGTAAGACATCTCTGGCTGAAATAATAACGGGCACGAAGAGAAAAGCAGACTGTGCTGTTTCTGAAGCTCTCTGTTCCATGAATTACTTAGCTTCTTAATAATGTTTCACTACTCTCTTGACTCCTTAACATGTTTATAAGGAATATTTGCACTCTAAATATCCCATGGTGGGACACAAGATTTAGTTTTGGACTCATGTGAGCACAGCTTCCATCAACTCGCCCCTTACTGCCCATTCTCAGTAGAACTACTTCTTGTTCAATTTCATGCTTTATTGAAGTAGTTCCCCTTTCTTTGGATACTTCTGAGCTTGGTTCTGAGAAGCAATTACTTCAGATGTCACAAAATTTCTTTCCTTAAACTGTGCCCCAATGTTACACTTCACCAGCTAATACGAGGATAATTTAAATAATTTGATATGAAGAAGGACGTACAACTTATTGTCAGGAGGTAACACCTTGGCATTAATTTCCAAGAGTCATTCACATTCACTGATTGAGAGTCTGTGAGTGTGAATTGACTGCAGAAGCAAAGGAGGAAGCAGAGCAGTAGTAGGTTTATATCCCTCTTTTTTTTTTTTTTTTCCTTTGTAATTCATATCTCCTTTTTCTTTAAGCTATTCCTTCCAGCTTCTCCAGATGTGAGGACACCAAGAGTGGGAGCAGGCTGGAAGGTACTGTTCTCTTCCTTGTTGCTTTCCACTTTCAAGGGCTGAAGCAGAAGGCAAGGTAGAAGACTGTATGATTATGATATGTTATAATGAGCAGCACCCTTTTTCCCATCTGAAAGGATTACCTAAAAATAAATTTCTTTCTTCTCCCCTGAGATAAAATTCCTCCTTAAGATCCACCAGGGAGGGGGTGGGGAGGAAGAGCACCCAGCCAAAACTATTCTTAATGGATTGACTGCAGGATATAAGCAGTAGTTGTATAAATACAAAAGATAAAATGAAGCAATGTGTAAGAAGACAGCAAGTGTTGGTTCTCCTTTTAGCTGGAAGAATGTGTGCATATACTTGGATTTTTTTGGAAGATGTTCAAAGAGTTTCTCTGCTTTTAGAAATGCACACATGTTGCTTCCCATTATCCAGGAATGTTTCTTTTCTAGGGCCAATTTCTTCAGTGCATGAGAAGAATATAAAAAAACCTTCAGGTAAGGTGTTTAAAGTAATAAAAGCATAGAACTTGAAACAATTTTTACAATGGTTTCATATATTTTTCTACTGTTTTAATCTACTTAAGGACTAGTTTGAGTAAGAAACACTTAAAACATTTGCTTAAGACATCTTGCAAAAGATACATCATAATGTAAAATGTTGTTCTGGGATATTTCAAGATGAACAAGTACAAAAGTGTTCCTGTAATACATTTACTTGTTTTTTTTTTTTCCCCATGAAGAATAAAAGTGAGTTGCAAAAGCATATTTTCAGTGTAATTATGTGCAATGCTTCTCCAGTGGTTTTTTTTTGTTTTTTGTTTTTTGTTTTTTTTTTTTTTTCCTGAAGGTAGACAAAACTAATTCAACTTTATTTGAATGGTTTTTCTTTATATAATTCAGCCATGGCTTTCTGTTTGCCTTTCCCTCTCCACACTTCTCTTCCTCTTCCTCTGCTTTTCTTTTCCTTTTATTCTGATTCCTTTCCAATCAATTAGCTCGACTTTCTCCTCCCTTCTCTGCTTCTTCCTCTTTCTCACACATCAGTATCTAACCCAGAAAGACCACAATTTTGCTTCCTATGTGCATCCATTCGTTGTTTCTGTTTACTGCATCTGCCATGACAAACCAACTTTCTCTTCCCAAAGACATGCTATATTCCTTTACAGAAAGTTCTACTTCTCATTTACTGTTGAGAATTTTCCATGTGCATAGTTCAATTGCTTAGTTGAGAAGGTTTCAATACATACAGAATCTTATGTATTTGCAAGAATATATCATTGCATATTTTGCAACTTATTTTCACTTTGCAATTTCTCCATTCAGTGCTCACACACAGCTGTTTGCTTGATCTTTGCAACTATTTCTAACAGACCAATGATGCCTTCACAATTTATATCCTCTTTCTTTCTTCTCTTGTCTTTTCCTTAACACTTTCTTCTTAGTATTTCCTCCATCTCTCCTGATAAACTTGATTCCCTTTGTTTCACAATTTTCCTTGTTCACATTCCTGACTTTTGAATCAGATAGTGGGTGATTCATTTGACCTACTTGATATGTGTATAGCAAAGCAAGACAAATTGTACCACAGACTCGCCTGTTTCCTTTTATTGCCATTACCTTCAAAGGGATGCAAATATCTACAAAGTTAGAGCAACTCAATTTCACTCTTTTGCCCAAATAAATCCACGAAGCAGAGAAAGCTCAATGTGTCAGATTCCCCATTTTCAATCTAGACTGACAGTTGAGGTACTTAAAGAATCTATCCACTCTACCAAATATAGGACTGGACTGGTTGTTGGGTGAACCGGGTAGGAAGCAATGCCAGGCTCTCACAAAGAAAGGCAAACACCTCACTGAGATGATAAAACATGGAAATGCCATGCCAAGATACACAAGTAAGCCTTCTGTTCTATCAACATGCTCCAAGTAATAGCAAGAGCAAAATATCCAGCCTGGGCTACTTGGAAATATCAGCTATGAGAAGAAGTTGAATAACCTGGGAGTAATTTATCCTAAAGAAGAAACATCTGAACGGGGATATGACATTAGCCTTCAAATACATAAAAGATTAATGAAAAGTCGAGAGGCACAATCTGTTCCCCCTGTCCAAGGTGCACAGGAGAAGATAGAAAAAGCCTCAGTTGCAACAAGAAACATGACTTAGAGACATTTTTTCTATATTTCTGTAACTGTCATCAGAATCAAAACTGTCTTACTCTGTGCATGTGTGTGCATGAATGTATGTATATATTTTAAAAATCTGTCACGTGAAAGCCAGCTGGTAAGTGCTTAGCTGTAAAACTCTGGCTCAGGTTTCAACTGCCTAGGGAACAAGAAGAGCACTGTTTCTCTGATTCATACAAGGGGTGTGTGCTTGTCACCACATCTCTTATCCTTTTGTCTGCAGAGAAACTGGGCACGGCTTGGGGCTATCAGCAAAGAAAACAAGCCTTTAAATCATAAGCTTCAGGCAGTTAAGTGAAAATTATCAGGATTTGGCTTTTTTAGAGGAGGGACTAGCACCTCTACCTTATTATTGTTTTGGCCTCTATTTCAAGTCATGGGCAACTCAGATATGAGTTTTTATATCCAATAAGTGGTGGAACACCTTCTCATCCATTTGTGGCCTCTACATAACAGACACATAAATGCCCCACAGAAATATGAGGGGGATGGATACTAGAGAAGCGAAAGTTTTGAAATGAGAAATGAACTTTTTCCCTTCTTACACCTTCAACAAGGTAGAGACAGAACTAGCAGGGGAGACATACTGAGGTGGATCAAAAGTGACAGAAAGACAGCTGTGCATATCTGGCACACATTTGCTGGAATAAACCAGCATCTGTATATAATAAGCCTTGCAACATTTGGGTTTGGGAAGGATTCACTTTTCCAAGTTTTGTTGTTTATTTCTCAGTGGTGGCTCTAACAAGCACTGGCTGGCAAATCAATGTGTTTCTGAAGTTGGCAGATGTCTTTAAAGCATATTTTTATCCTGGAGAGAACTGGACGAGGTCTTTATTTCATAAATATTATAGTCATTTTTTTTCTGCATCCTCCTCAGCCTAATTCAGTGAAGCATAAGTAAACAAGGCTGACAATGTGGCACAACTCACCTTGAAATAAAGAAATGGGCATTTACTGACCACAGTAGGAAAAGTACTTGTTCTTTAAAATAATGGACATAAATGGTTGCATCCTTTGATAATGTTGATGGACATAGCCCTGGTGATTTGTATTATTTAATTATCTCTGATATTATCAGCATACCATGGGAGGAGTATATTTTTAACACATTTTTCCAAAGAGTGAAAAGTGAGATTAAAGCTGTAGAATCAAAAGTAGTATGTTTTATGCAAGTTGTCCATTACTTATTTACCATTGTTATTTATTCCTCTCAGCACATTTTTAAATTGAGATGGGACTGTATGTGCAAATTTTAGGGACCAAAATGGTGCAAATGGTGACAAGAGTTGATTTTTATAATGAATGGTGAAAAGTATCAGCTATCCTTTGATTCCTTAATAAATGAACTGTCCGACATATATACACTTGTGTTCAGAATATACACAAATTAATATATAAACAAAAATTAGTAGATACACATGCATATGTTTTTTAGAACTTATGATCCTTTCCCAGTACTTCCTCCAGTAGTATTATATTATTCATAGATGTAATCTTGCACCATGCTTACCACCATCTTTATAGGAACTGACAAAGCAAAGGGAACTGACTATAGTTATCCACTTACATTTAAGGTGTAACACTATAATTCCTGTGTATTATATTTTTCCAAACAAAATATTTTGCAACTTAAACTGTTTGTTGTCCTGTTGCTACCAAAATTTTTAGTTTCAGAATAAGAACAGAGACGCTAATAACCATCATAAAAAAAAAAAAAAATTAATGGTTACTAAGAAGTAACAGAAGTTACATGAAATGTCATTCAAAATTTTGCTTAGTTGGTAATTGAGGTTTTTATTAAAACCATTATTTTTCTTTATCCACTCCTATGAAATTAGTAATGGTTTATCGTTCTGTTGGCACAGGGAACCAAACTTCTTTCTATCAAATTGACTATAATGTTATGTGTGGTAGAACAAGAGGTTATAATTAAATTTGCCCAAATTGTTTCTGAATGCTGTATTATGACATTTGTGCACGTTGTGCTGCATGGAAGCTGAAGAATCATTAGGAAAGTTTGAGAAATCTGTTTATTAAAATGATGATGCTAAAATGTCCATGAGGAACTGAACAGCATACTCAGGTGGATTCATGACCCAGGTTGTTCCTCTTTAGTATAAAAATGGAACACCTACTGATGAAATAACTGCAAGAAACTGTCACTATTTCATCACGTGGCCTTGCTTATTATGGAAAAATGTGGTGTGAGCATGGGGTTTTTCTTTGCTCCTATTTACTTTTTAAAATGTGACTGACACTGCCATTTATGGAATTTTTATTCTTACTCTTGTGGTAAGTTCTGCCTTGGTCTAGAAAAAATGCACCCTTAAATAATATTACATAGAGGGATACAACGAGTACTCAAATTCTGTAAGAGTTGTGATGCAGTAAAAAACTTGCTTCTTCAAAAATACACTTTTAAACTCGGAAATCTTAAATGGAGAATATCACACAAGATGAGTATTCATGTAATCAGGGAAAATGCTTTGCAGCATACTATTAAAATATTCGTAATGGGGGTAAATCACGTGACAAGGGAGAAGAGACTTGTAGACAATGTTAATTTCATATGGATGACTTTGATGTAAGTTGTAAAAGGTGGAACTGTTACATAGGAGAAATATTTTGTGCTGAACAATTTTGGCTGAGAGAGGAGACAAAATTATCACAGTCCCATAGTGCCCTCCCACCTTCACCTGGTGAATGAATTCCCGTAAAACTAGGAATTCCTTAGGTAAAAAGATTGCCAATGGGACAGTGACTAAAAAGTCCAGATTTACTTTTTTATCCTTTCTTTTTTTTTAATACTGTGCAATATATTACATATTTATTACGTCTTAAATTAAACTCCGATGTAAACAGCACAGCAAACTTTGAAGAGAATAACACCCTTGTAGGTGTCTGTTCTGTTGTCAAAATACGTGTTCAACAGCTTTCAGCAGCATGTTAACAACTCATCTGACATAGAAACCATGTTTGCTCTTGTGTTGAACCTTTGTTTTGAATCTGCACTTTTAACGAAGCACAGGGCAAGAGGATTTAAGAGTGGCTGGTTGCAGAGGTCAGTAGGTGGGAGAAACAACAATCCTATAACTCACCTTCAGTCAATTTAACTGCAAGACAAACTCGGGATGATGAGAACTGTGCCAACCACGTATGTGTGCTGACATGCTGCAGAGTGTGTTTCATGATTCATCAGCCACACTGTGATTGATTGGCCCAGCATCCTGGCAGAGCCTAGGAATTTTTTACTTGTCTCCAAATGTGTTCCATGATTCTTCAGGCAATCTCTGATTGATTGGCATGTGGGCTGAACCTGGATTTATTTTTTCCCCATGCACTGAAATATTTGTTTGATGATTCATCGTACATACCTATTGACTGGCATATTGGCAGAGTCCAAAGTTTCTTTACAACATAAAATATTGTTTTATGATTTGTCAGGTAAATCGAGTGTTTCCTGCTGACACTTGTAGATAAATTCTGTTAGTGTGAACTGGAGAGAAGAATACAACCCTAGCTTACAGGTACTTAGGGCAGCAATGGACGATATGGTCACATTTTTTGGCAAGAGAGAACAGCTTCTTTTGCTTGAATGTATAAGGTCATCGTACTTTTTAAACAGCTGAAAAAAACCTTACCTTGAAGAAACTGTGTTGCAAAATTCGAAGTGATGGCACTACTTTTACACATTGAATCTTGTTAATATCAGTCTGGTAACCATGCTGAATAGGACAGCCAAGCATGGCTAAAATAAATAAAGGCCTTATCTAAGTCTGTAAAGAGAGCAGATTTCGACAAAACTTAAAACTGTGCCATTTGCCTTGCATCACCAAATCACACGACCATTCTCTAACTGGCTTTTAACCATACACATATTACTTGAAAGCCAAAGGAGAGATTTTAAAAGCTGGCAACAACTTTTGCACTGGCACTTCAAAATAGGAGTGACGAACCATATTCTCTTCTGAATATTTGTAGACAATTATTCTTAAGTGATTCTTCCCTGCCCTCCCCCTGATGAATAACATTTATCCAGGGCAACGGATTCTCAATTTGTAATTCAAAAAATGATTTATTTAGCATTACACGTCATTGTGTAAGAATTGACTCCATGACAAAAGTTTCTGGGAAGTTGATCTTTTCTTTTGTCCAGGAAGATGGATTCACTTTCTAATGTCAGGTTTCCTCCCACAGTTATTGAAACACAGAGACCATCACCCAAAATGCATCCCTTACGAACCAGAAAAATGACATCTCATACGTTTCTGCAAGGTCTGTGCACATTTCTCCAAACTTTGCCCACACTAGTATATTTCTACATTTACTGAAAATATTTTACAGCCTATTTGGAGTCATTGCAGAACCATTTTTCCAGGCAAAATTAAGCCTGAACTGTAGTTGTAACTCTTGCTATTCCAGGAAATAAATATCAGTCTTCTATGTTTTCAACTCTTCTGCCCCCATAATTAGCCTGTTTTTATTTCTACTTGAGAGGCGAGGAAGGGCATAGATTGAGCAATGTATCACACAGATCAGTTAACAAAACTGGTGCTCCTGGGGTAACCAAAGGAATATATGACAAGGAAGAAGAGAAAAAAAATGAAAAGGAAGAGAGAAAAGCATAGGGCTTTTGTAATGTAGAGGAATGGAAAAAAGGAACTTCACTCCCTTCTAAGTAGACTGTAAAATAAAGGAATTAAAACTAAAATTATGTTATGAGCTGAGAAATCATAGCACAGCAATAAAAATCATGGAAGAATTGGAAAGGATGTCTTTTGATGAAAGTCACAACCTAGATAGTGTTCAGCTCTTTGCCAGGAAAAAGAGGCTATGGGCAATATTTCCCAACTAAGATGGCTTCCTAGGTTAGTCCATATGGTTCTCCTCATTGAAGGAAAACCATTAATCTTCCTTCTTCTTTTCTCCCTTCCTCCTCTTTCAGTGCAGGATTTCCTTCTCTGGGCTCGCCTGCAGGAACGTCTGTAACAAGAAAGGGCTACCACATTCTGCAGATGAAATTGCAAAGGGATCAGCCAGTGAGTGAAGGCCTCCCTCCCTTCCAGCCTCCCTCCTGGCCTCCCTCATTCCCACTGAATGCCTGCATTTGCATTCCTTGTGACTTTATGCAGCTGAGGCATCATATGTGTCGTGACTTCTGCAGGTCTCTGACATTATTGTAACGTGCCACTTTTAGTTCTTTGATAGTTCTTCCCTCAATCCTTAAGAAAGGATTGGTATCAATACCAAGCCAAATGTTTATCTCCTAACCTTGTCTGCATCAAAGATATCTACTCGGGTTTATTAAGAAAGAGGATTCAAAAAATCCTTTCTCTTTAACTGATGTATTTCTCTTTGCATTTTGGCTTACAATGACTAAACTTTTACTGACTCCTTCACTCCAAGAAAGGCTCCTTAAATTCTACTGCACAAGAGATTTCATCAACTTATTTGCAATTGGTTTTAAAAGTACTAGCTAAATGGGAACAATTAGCAATTACTTCTTTTAAGCCTTTTTTTTTTTAATTGTAGGAAAGATCTTAAATGGTATAAGACTGCTTTCCTTACTTCTTGGCTTGTTTGAATATGTAGAAATAAATTGACAAGGAATAATTAATATAATCCACATGAGAGAGAAGTTGATGGGAATGAAAACAAAGAAGTCAGTTGTGCATTTTTTAAATAATTGGACTTCAGTTTATTGCAAGACATACTTTATTTTTTTTTTTTTACCACATTAGGAGCTAAAGCCTGAGATGCTATTTATGAGCCTGTAGAAACTGAACAAAAATACAGCTGTGGTGTTAGGGCCTCAGGACGTGCTCATGTTGCCTGCAGACTGGTCTAAAAAGACAATGTGTAATATGTAATGTGCACTGATTTGCATCTTGTGAAGTCACTTATGCACTTGCCAAGAGCAAAGTACTGGTGTGGTATGTAAACACTTTAATTTTACTTGGTGTATTTTTTCTGTCATCTTGTAAATTTTGTGGGCATTTATGACTGTTTGAACAGCGGAAAATTGTTCTCATAAAACCACAGAAGATTTTGAAGCAGGATTATCGCAAAAACTAAAGTCAATAAAACTGGGGTCAGTTGAAACAGTTTAAAGACACTCTTTGCTAACAGAAGACTTAGACAAATATATCACTAAAGCCTTCTCTGAATCAGACTGACAGATGTCAGCATTAAGATACTGTACTGTACACACCATATCCTGACATAGTTTATTAATTTTGTAATCTAATTTTGTCATTTTTCTCCTCAAATGGGTTAAACAGCACAAAAAATTTAGAAAGCATTTATATTTTCATTAAACAATACGTCATATCTTTCTAAACTTTTGCATTTTAGCATAAAAACACAGTACACTATGGAAACCTACATACCAAGGAGATAGTTGTACTTGTATGCAAAACCAAAACCAGTGACAACCCCCAATTTTATGCATTACTTGTCCTGTCTACCTTCTGCTTAAAAATGGTAAAACAATATAAGAAAATGTAAATGGAGGCAAATTAAACAATTTTGGGGCTTTACTTATTTCTGGTGTTGCTATGGAAGAATGTTTCTTGGTTCTAATGTACTTACCCATCTGCTGAAGAGGTGGCTGTAACCCACCAGTCATGAGAAGCAGCAATGGGCCCTTCACTGCCGCTGTAAGGAAGGGTCATCATGGAGACTTCCATATCCAGTTTTTTGCAGTTACAGTTGGGAAGGAGAGCAAGTGGCCACTCCTTCTCTGGGTACTTCTCCATTTGCTTCTGCACCTCTTGATCTAAAGAACTGTAAGGTGTCTGTGGTGTGATTACAGGCAGATAAGGAATAACAAGTAAGACAGCTGATAACCCAGAGGTCATTAATTTTCTCTTCCATTGAAATCTGGATAAAATCATTGGTTAATTTAAAGATTCTTATAGGAATGTATTACTTACAGCTCATTTATCCCTGGTCATTCTAAAAAATTTTACTCTATAATGAATTTATCTGTCCACTGCAATGTGAAATGAAACCAGCTTATTCTTATATGATAAAAAGTGTCCTGACATTATGACTTGACAGCTATTGAAGAAGGGTCAGACAAAATAATTTTTTGAGAGTCTCAGCTGCATAACACTTGGCATGCTTTATGTTGTATCACCGTCCATGATTGATAGTCTGAGCAGTAGTGTGATACTTGTTTGTGTATTCACATGCATGAGGAAAGCACAGGCCAGGAGTACTCCTCTCTTTCCTGAACCATAGATACTGTCAAGTGCATTTATGGCTTTGTGTGCCTAGAACCAGCCATTTCTGCCTCCCAGGCTCTCAGATTTGAGTTCTTCTGCTAATAAAGTTCCCAAATAATTATTACTGCATTATCACAGGAACCCTGACTCCAGACCTGCATTACCCTGCGCCTTCACTGAATGCAGTCTTTGGCTTGCATGTAAGTCTCAGATTTCACTGAATGCAGTCTGTAATTTATAGGTTAGATTTTTATGAGGAAAAAGCCAGCTCTTTAATAAGTCAGTAAAAGTGCCCAGAGAGAAAATAATTCAAAATAACAAACAAAGTAGTATTTTCGAAAGGGCACCCGGTGGCACTAAGGGTAACACTTCCCAGACTGAACACAGCAGTACATGTAGCACTTCCAGCTACGTGTAATTAGTGGCAAAATCCAACAGGTGGCACAAAAGTATTTGAATTTTATATTGATTTAAATCATATGCCGTTAAATTACCAAATAAAGTACGGGGGCATTTTTGGTTAGGGAAAAAAAAACAACAACAACAACAACAAAACAAAAAACAAAAAACAAAAAAAAAACAGGCGGGGGAAGGAAAAAAGGGAGACGTGTTATCCCGAAGCGGCGAACGACACCCGCCTGTGTGCCAAGCCCCGGGGCCAGGCCAGCGGCTCGCTGCCTCTCGGGCCGCCCCAGGCAGCCGGGACCCGGAGCCCCGGGGAGGGGACACGGCGCTTCCCTCGCCGCTTCTCCCCAGCGGCGGCGGCTCGGTCGGCCGGACGAGGCGGCGGACGGGGCCGGGGCATGCNCGGGCGCCCTCCGCTGGCCGCGCGGGGCCGGGACTGCCTGCTTGTGCTCCGCCCGGGGTGAGCGGGGACGGGGTGGAAGGAGGGGGTGAGGGTGGCCCGCACTAACCCCGGAGAGCCCCCCTCGCCCGCCGTAAATAAATCCACGGGTAAGGATCTTGGGCCTTCAGCGCCGCCCGCTAGGCAGCACTGGTGTTGGCTTTGAGAAGGCAAGTGAGATGTTTTTAAAATGGGTTTGTCCTGGAGGTTTGTGCGGAGAGGGAGGAGAAATGAGGGTTCACAGACACCTGAGGAAAAGGAGCGTTGTAAAAGCACGAGTTGCAAGCACAGCTCAGTCTTGCCGCTTGGAGTGTAGTAAACACATCTAAAGGGACTTAAATAAGAGAGAGGATGACTTCTTGCCCAGGGAAATAGTGATAGGGCAAGGAGGAAGGGTTTTAAACGAAAAGAGAAGATTTAGATTTGATGTTGCAATGAAATTTTTTACTGTTAAGATGCTGAGACACTGGAACAATTTGCCCAGAGAACCTGTGGATTCCCCATCCCTGGAAGTGTCTGGTCTAGTGAAAGGTGACCCTGCCCATGGCAGTCAGGTTGGAACTAGATGATCTTTAATGCCTCTTGCAACCCAAACCATTCAACAAATCTGTGTTTTCATACGATGAACATGTATTGTGGAAATACTAAAATGTTCGTCTAGGTCTTATGAATAGGTTCACAACTGTGTGAAATGAATTCTGGGATTGCTGTCTTTGTTTGCTACTAAATTATTGTAGTGAGTCAGGTGGAGCTTTACTGACATTTTTGTTTCCAGATGTGAATGTAGGAGACATATAAATGGCTTAAATTCTTATGCAGTGGTACACCTAAATCTGAGACTTACATGCAAGCCAAAGGCATTTTCAAGAAGTTTCAAGATGCCTCATTTGCTAAATTGACTGGGAGGCAAAGAAGGAGATGTGAAAGAAAAATTGGGCAATTGCCATACGTCTAAACGAGAGGGCTAGTGTCACATAAACAGTTGCAGCAAAGGTCTGTAAAAGACTTGAGCCTGGGATAAAAGATAGTAATTCATGCTGTTTTACTTTACACATTTGATCCTAATTAAACAAATTGTGAGCCCATCATCTGTGACTGTAATAGAGCCAACCTACAGACAGATAAATGTCAGAAATGTCAGCTTCTTAGTGAGCAGATCCTGTGCAGGTGCTTGAAACAGGATCCAGTTTCCAAGGTGCAAACTGATGATCTCTGTTCCTGTGGGACCAAGCTGGAGCAATCATGGCAGCAAATGGCTAATGTACTGCCACTAACCAGAAGGGAGCTTCAATTGGAGCTCAGAGAGCAATCAAATCACACCATTGTGCAAATGAAGGAGAAAACATCCCCAAACTCAGTTATTTGGCCTTTTTGTGCAAAACAACAAAAAAGAAAACAATGACCTGGATACAAAAATCATACCTGTAAATTTGGGTAGAGCTGACATTCACAAGTGTCAGATATGAAAAGTTATTCAGTTGTTGGAGGAATGAAAGGATATAAAATAGAAGCAGCAAATAAAATTGCAAGGATGAACCTAAAATTTTAGGTCTGGTCTAGACAGCTGGAGAGCAGTAACACAGGTCTGGCTGTAAAGTGCACTGGCATGGTGACTCTGGGCAAGGAGATCTGGTAGTAGATGTGGTAAAAATGAAATTGGAGGAGTAAACATGTGGGAAATAAATAGAAACTACAAAAGATCAGGGCTTTGAGAGCTCCAATAGGCTTTAACTGCTCTAAGCAGCCTCCATGGGGCCTCTGTCCACACCAGTGTCTATGGACCCAGAAGCCTCACTTCAGCTCCAGCTTGGGGCTGCTGGTGTTACCCTAACTCCTGGAGAAACCTCAGACCTGTGTTGTAGGTAGTTTGTCTCCCAAATGGATGCCTTTAGATGTTCCTTATTGCCTGTCTTCTGTCTTGTCTTTGTTGTCTGGGTTGACTTTGGACCTACGTTGTAACCTCATTTCCACTTTCTCTTGTACAGGCTGGAGAGCCTGGATGGTCTCTGGACCTGGTTCATCATTTTGTCATCTTTGGGACTACCAGAGGGCCCTGTTCCCAGTGTGATCTGTGTCCTGGGTTCAGATGTGGGACACTGCTGTGGTCACTGCAAGGCACTGCCCGTACTGGGTCATCCTCACCTTGGGGTTTGCACTACCTCAGGGAGCAGCTGACCCTCACTGCTTCCTGACACAATCTAAATCCTTCTAACTCATTGAAATCAGTTGGGTGGTAGTTGATTAACATGCATTTAACCAAGACTGAGCTAACTGAGCCTGGCTGTTTTACCTGTAAAATCTTATATAAAGCTGGGAAGCAAAAATACAAGAGCTGAAATAATAGTTAGTTTGGACTCCTGTATGATAAATAGCTTCTTAATAAGTGTCAGGGAAAACATACTGAAGTTTCATCCATATTAGTTCCTCATGCAGGTATGGGCTAGGTGAGGCAAATTGCAGGAGAGCAATATGCTTTCAAAGTTGTTTCTTTCACTGAATGTGTTTCCTGGCTCCAGGGATAGAAACCATAATGGCAGCTAGACGTAATGAGTGGGAGCTCAGTGGAGTGGAGGGATTTGTTTAGTCTTGTCTTGAACCTTTCTTAATGGGATGAAATTAGCAGAATTCCTTGAAATAGAAACTCCCTGACAGTTTTGCTAAATAACCCTCAAAAAAAATTAGCAAATACTCAACAAAGGGGAGGGTTGCTGCATAGAATGAAGCAGTGGACATGCTAGAAAGGGAAAAAAACACAAAAGGGAACAAGAAATGCTTGTTCTAGAACATTGCTAAAATTTTCTAAAGGGACCAAAAAAGCAAACATAGGTATAATGAAAGGGGTTAGCATAAGCTGTTTTCTGACAAATACTGAACCACTCAGTAGTCCTCTGACCAAGTAATGCCATCAGAGAAGAGAGTTGACAGAGGTTATTGAAAATCTATCAAGAAATGTGGAGGCTCACTATCCCTGAGTCTTCATTGTAGTTTGTTCTTCAGCACGAGCTGAAACAGGTAGGGTAATAAAGAATTCAGTGTCTGTATTCATACTTGTCTGTATTTATGGTGTGGTATGATGACTGTGTTGTGTAGTAGATACTTTCGGAACTGAAACATTACGAATAATCTGTGATAAGTGTATGGCCAAAAATCTGAAATTAAGCCCACATAAGCTGGAGCTGCTTCAAAAAGAAGTTGTGTTCTTTTGGCCTGTGGTCAAGGAAAAGGGAATTCCTACTAGCGATGACAACATATACTATATAGGGATTACTAGTACTGTAAGCACTCCCAGATGTGTGCAGTTTTACAGTTTTTAAAAATAGCTGCTTTTGTGCAAGGAGAAGGAAATCCATTTGAATGTGACTTGACACTGACATGGTTAAAACCATCTGTGTTGGCCTCCTTGGGTTTCAAAACGGATTTTTGCATTCATGAGCTTGGATGGTCTTGAAACAAACAAAGAGGCTAACGAGATCAATGGCTCAAACAGAAAATCTGAGCTCTATAAAAATAGAAGTAAATGCACCACTGAGTATTGGGTGAGTCTAAGGAGTACAAGGAATCTTTGTGTCTAAGTCACTGTCTGCATTTGGCCCCTTGGAATCAGCAACCCTCGGACCCCTGGCCAGCTGGAAAATCTGCAGAGTGATGATATCATGGCATCTGACATGTTTGTCAGACAGAGATGCAGCACTGCTGAAGTGTGGGGCACTGTAGAAGCTGGGGAAAAGTTAATAGCTGGGTTTTTCTTGAAGTTGGATAGAAGGTGCTGGTGTGCAGTAAGTGTACTCATATGATCTTGGAAAGTCGGCATGGTTGCAGGTTCTGTAGGCACGAATGGGATTTCATCACTGTAAGAAGCTGATGAGTTTGGCTGTGGCTGCACAGAACCCAACACAAGTTATAAAATTCAAGTGAAGCTATCTGTAAACCTAAATTAAGGTGTAAGGGCCTAAATGGAGCCAAGATATGTAATACTAGAGTACCTGAGATGGCTGTCTGAAAGCTAATAGGTTTGACAATGAGTGGTGGTTAAGTATTTATTACCCTTTACATAAAAGATTAAAAAAAATCTGAGAAAATAAAAAAAGTAAAGTCTGAGAAAATAAAGTTTGAGAAAAGAGATAGAAGACATATGTTTAAAAGAAAAAAGGAAGATATAACTTGCATGGTTAGAGACTTCTTGATAAAATAAAAAAGATTTTATCAAGAAAGATCTTATTATAGTTTAAATAATTGTTTTAAGAACTAGGAATTGTTAGTGATTGATTAGTATGCTTATTGGTGCAACTGAAAGGGGGTTTCCAAGGTTATGTCATGATTCAATATCACCAGACTTCTGTCTGCCTTTTACATAGGCATACCAGCATCTCATATGAATTGTGATTGATTAATGACTTTCTCTATGCAAATGTGATCTGAAATGTGTTACGTGCTTTTTATCATGCTGTTTATTCCTTGGACCTAGTGTGTGTGAATCACTTCAGAGATGCTGAAATTTGTTCCAAGGACCAATTATAGTCCTTAGGAAATGTAGTGCGTAGTCCTCTCAATGCTTCTTTAAGCAGACACTGTATAATCAGTTGATATTCTCATAACCCAAGTAGTCTGTCTACAGGGTCATTCATTTAAAAATAATAATTTCATGTAGAACCAAAATGTCCATTGTCAAAAATGCCACACTGGGTTCTTTCAAGGTTGAAACCTCCACTGGAACCATTTTCTAATGGCTGTTTTAATGGTTGTGTGATTCCAGTTGGTTTAGAAAGGTTTGAAAAGATCATCAGGCCAATATCTATGAGAGTGAGAAACAGAGGTGGATTTTAGGGAAGTAGACCAGTAAACTCAAACGTGTGGAAGGTACAGTTTTTCAGGAAACTGGTCTGAGAGATAAGAGAGCCAAAGGGAGGCAGATATCCCTTGAATACATGAGTAGTAAGGACATACATAATTTTCCATTCTGCATGAAAAATAAGAAATATAGTAAGATAAGTAAGCAGCTTTTTAAAATTATTCTTTACATCAGGTAAAAGAAGGACACAGAAAGGAAAATAAAAGATCAGGTTATTCTCAGAAGCATAGCAAAACTAGGAAGATAATGGCACAAAAAAGAAACAAATTGGACAGGTAACAGGAAATCATTGTCTGTGTGCTTTAGCATTAGGAGAAGAGTTGAGGAAATTGTCATCTGTGGAGGGATGAATTTGGTTATTTTGGACAAATCACACCTAGGAGGCAGATGTCATTAATGTGTTTTTTTTTAAAATCAATCTTCACTAAAATGACCGTCTGCAAGAGGTAGCTAATTCAATGCAGTCCAGTGAGAAAGAAGGGAGAATCTCAGCCTTGAATGTGGCATGTACAGTTTGGAGACAGTTAAGATTGGTGGGTTCTCCTGAACTGGCTGAGCCTGGGGTACCTCCTCCCAGGATGACTGCAGAATTATCTGCTGTAATCAACTGCCTCTGGAACCAGACCTGGGACAGGGTCATTGCTTATGGCCTTGTAATGTATGAGCTCTGTGTTAGCAACTGAAGTGAAAATTGTATTGATATTTGAAGTTGTCTTCTGCTATTCTGTCACTGGGGAGTGACATAGCTTCCTGTCCTACAAAGTTATTCCAGTTTCCCACCTGTAATTAGATTCTGCACAGCTTTGCCCTCCTGAATCTAAAGATGTGCAGCTGCCACACTAAAGGACTTTGGAGAGATTTGGCTTACAGTAGTTGCTAGTTTAAAGATGGTTACTGAATTACAGGTTTTACTTGGGCTGTTTAATTTGCATCCTGGACAGCTGGGCAAAATATCAGTGTCTATGAATTCATTCCTATACTAGGTTTAGAGCAAATATAGAATAGTTCTAATTCTAGCCTGAAACTGGTAGTCTGATTACTACATTTGATGTGTTAAAAACACATCAAATGTAGTAATCATTAAAGTGTGACACTGAATGACCAGTGATTATCTATCTATCTATCTATCTATCTATCTATCTATCTATCTATCTATCTATCTATCTATCTATTTATCTGTAGGGTTTTAAAACACTTTGCTTGCAATGGAAAGGAAGTATGTAGCCACTTTGGTTATTATCTATAGTAATCTAACAATAAAAGTACAAAGATTTCACTTAAGAAATTATATGAGGAAAAGAAAAAGGATAATATGATGGAAAGATATCACAACTGGTGGATTCACCAACAAGACTTGATTGTTGCAATTTAGATGTGTGTTGGTCAAAGTGATGGTCACAGTCTTGATTCCTTTGGGGTGGAGAAAGCTCCCACCACATAAAGTTAGTGGATTAAAACAGGTTCAGTTCAGGTGAGAGCACCCAGGTACCTCCCCTAGGGGTGAGTTTAACACTCTGTTGCAACACTGTGGATCATGCCCAGTCCTCAGGTGGAAGGCCCCAGAAACAAGTCTGGGGGCACTTTGGGGTTCTTGGATGGTTTGTGACACCCTCCAAGACACGACAGCTGCCTCTCACATCAGGGTAGTTGAGCCAGTCATGCCCTATCAGAAGGGATGAACACCTTCAGGCCTGTGTATGAATAGGAGGGGGAGTTTACTCACCTGAGCCAGCTGTGTAAGGGAGGATATTGGCAAGATAAAAAGCACTATCCCACCTAGCAGGATTTGCTTCTTATCAGCATTCTCTCTTATCTGGCTCAAAACCCAGCTTGTTGCTAAACAAAGGTTGGTTTGTCATGGTCATCCTCTGGCATTGGGACTGCAGCCCCTCTGTCTTATGCAGATCAGAGGTTTTTCCAACACACAATCTCTCCTTCTCTCCTTAGGCTGGGGGTGTGTATACCTGGTCTCAGCAAACATCCTGCTGCTTTTGTAAATGGCTGATTGTTTGAGTCATTAACATTTCATTCTCTCACATCTATGGAAAGTAAACTAGATCAAAGTTTTATTTTTATGGTATTTAAAATCAATATCTCAAAGCTATTTTTCGTAACAGAATACTACTTTTTTAATGAGGTTTAAAAACTTTGGATAAGATTTTTATCCTTTGCTAAATTAAGAGATGTTTGGGTAGCCTATTGGAGAAAAATAAGTGTGTGTGTGTGTGTGTGTGTGTGTGTGTGTATGTGTGTATGATGTAAAGATCTCTGTGCAGAGATGCTGGATAGATATATAGCATCTAATTTTATAATATAGCATCATAATTAGCATCATTATTTTATATTTACACACATATTCATACAACAAATATACATTTCTGGAATAGACTTTTATTGATAAAGACAGCACAATTTCATAAATATACATGTAGGGCAAATACAGAAGTACTGTAGAAATACAGCATTTACATACTGCTGCATAAGTGTTATTTTGTACTGCATGTTTCTGTATGTGTGTGCACATGCATCCTTGTCTGTGTGTCTCAGTCCTGATGCCAGTGGATTCAGCAGCTGGAGCTTGTTCTGTTTTTCAGCATCTGTGGGTGCACATACAAGTCAGAGGGTCTCACAGAGATGATTCTGTCACCTACAGAACAGTGGGGAATAGGCTATGTGTGGGTCAGCCATCCTCCCACAGTCTGCAGTTACTGAATATCTCCATGTGCTTTGAGAGAAGGGCTGTAACTGTTTTTTTTGTCTTTGGCACTACAAAACGACTTTGTGTGTGATAAGAATCTTTTTCTGATTGCATGAACTAAAGATTAAATAGCTATTAATATAGTAATTACTGAGACAGGACTCTAATGGTGTGGTAGTGAAAAGTGTCATGGAGTACCGTAGAGTGAGAAGTGTCTATAATCACTCTTAGATGACTGAAGTACATGCTGCTAATACTAGATGTGGTTTTGTCTCTTAGACCCAGGCCTTCTCTTGCATACAGCTCTATCCCATCCCTTCTGCTGGCAAAAGTCTTCAGGTAGCAATACTGTGAGCTGAATCCGTAGCGACCTGAGGGAAAAGTAACCTGAGAGGAAAAAAGATGAGATCAGATCCTGATCTGATTCACACTGCAGCTGTGTTAACACCTGGGCAAGGCAGATTGTATGTAAGCATGGCTGAGGAGTAGGAAGGTGTGCAGGACTTCCCACTTGGCAGCAGGCCACCTTTGGTTTCTGGATCTGGGGCTGAAGTGACTGATCTAAGTGAGATCAGATTTTTTTTTTTTTTTTTGGTTATTCTAACTGGTAACACAGATATAAAAGTGGCTCTGAAAACTGACTACAGAAATGGTGGTTCTCTCTTTCAGGATAAAATATAGCTGAAATAAATGTTTATCACTGGGTGATGTGCCTTTTATGTCTGTTTTAGTCTTCGTGGCAGAATCAAGATCTAAAATAAAAAAATCATTCTAAGAAATTTGTAACATATCCATTATACATAAAAATCAAATGTGACATTCTTTCACTGCTATTTATTCCATGGGTCGAAATTTAAAGCTCCCTGTGGACTATGTTGTAAGAGAAATAGTGGTTAATGAAGCATTTAATAAATATTTGGTGTGTATGTTGAGCAGATTTTGCAAGAATTCAGAGTTCTAGTACAGGGTAAGAATGAGGAGCTATGGAGTACTAGGACTAGGAGAGATCAGTATAAAATTGAAGAGCTCAGTTCCAGAAAATGAAGATGGAAGCATATTTTACCCTCAGTGGCTGTTCCATGCTATGCTTTTGTTATATGATATGTCATTATTTGCTTAATTAAAAATCCCCGTTGATTCCATTGAGAATGTAGCCAAAAGAAATAGTGCAATACCAGTTCTTTTGGACTCTGACACTGTACTGAATATTGTAAAAATAGTTAAGATATGTTAAGAAAATGAAGTGTTTGTTAAATTCTGCTAAAATATATATTAATTTGCATACATATACACACACACACACTTTTATAGAAAGCAGTAAGTGTAATTTTACAAGTTATAATTGTCAGCAACTTCTGTTCATACCATTTTGGACATGATTAAATGTCCAAATTTAATGACATTTAATGTGAGAGGAACCAAAGCATAAGTTTAGTGTGATTATTTTCCAATTCAGGAAAAAAATGATGGTATTTGACAACATGATATTGATGGTATCTGCAGAGCATTTATTCAGGTATTTGTTGCCTGTAGCTTAAATGACTTCACTGTGTAATAGGTGTACTTTACAAAAGAAGTAGTATTATACTGTTTTAATGTAATAAAAATGCTATTTGTGCAATAAGGCATGAACTCTGATCTCATTACACAGGTTGTGTATGCAAGTGGCTGAAATTTTGTTTACAGGGTAGTTTGTGCCCCTAGTTAAGACCTTCATTATAAACCAGAATTCTTCATCAAGGTGACCATTTCCTGAGTCTTTAACATGTATTTCCAGGCTTGCAAGGGAGTGGCAGGTTTGGTTGGAGTTCTGCAGGAAAATAGAAAGTGAAGTAGCTTAATTTTTCTTAGAAATACTCAAAATTGCATAAACTGATGTACAGATATGCTGAAGAGGTACTTAGAGATCCATTTAATCTGAAATTAGGACCCTGCTATGGCTCAGCCTGTTCACTGACTGCACTGCAGGGTATGTCAATGTCAGCATTACAACATGGATATATAGGTGCCATTTGCATAAAAATGTATGAAGATTAACTGAAATGTGGCTAATTTGTGTGACATCATACCAGTCACAGGATGTACCTGAAAGGTTGAAACTCAGATGTCATGAGCTTAGAAACTTCCTAAGAACAGGAAATGAAATAAAATGATGAGATTTTTCCTGTCTCCCTTTTCATCCTGTTTCTTCACCATGGAAAATTCTGCACTCACTTCTGCTGCTTAAGCCTTTGTGCCTTGAGTGTATGGTCAGATGCCACCAGTGGTGATGCTTATCAGCAGTGTTGGGGCATTAGTAGAAGGAGGTGTTTAGAAGGTGTGGCTTCCTGAAATTCTTGGACATTTCCTCAGTTTGTCCTGTCATTACGTTTGGGCCTATTCTTGTTGATAGCTTCAGACCTTTTTGTTCTTTATGTATTTTGTTTGTTGGCAGAACTGTGCTATTTTTAAAGATCTGCCTGAAGATTACTGGTAAGTGACAGTGCAGATTGTAGTCAATTTTTCAGCAGCATGACTTAGGTTTGAAGCATGTCTGGGTCAAAGCATGGGTGAAAGGTGATGCTGAAGCTGCTGAATTGTCAAGATCCCCAGGATTTTTGCACCCGTATTTCTGTGTGGTGATGAAAAGCCATAGTTAGTGTGGGCTGGCATGTCCAATTCCTTGTCAAGTTATGGAATGGCAAAAAAAGTTGCCAGAACTGTCTTGCAGAGGCAAGGATCTAAGAAACTCTGCTGCCTTAAAATCAGAGTTCAATCTCTTGAGTCTTTTTCAAACCATTTCTTATGTGTTGTCAACAATATCATCCTCAAATGAGGAAAATAAAAGAGAGGGTGCAGCCTCCTTTTTGTCATATTTGTTGGTATCACTGGGAAGAAGTTTTACTCTTTCCCAGTTAAAAGTACATAGTGCTTCGAATTTTTGGTACTTTTACCTCATTTGTGATAATTCCCATTCTTGCCCTCCATGCTAATCTTAATAGTCTGTCACCAAAGTCTGTTTGAAAACAGATGCAAAACACTAATTCATCTCCTGGCCCAATTTATTTATTTATTTTTTTCTGAACTCACCAAATCATGATGTGCCATTTTTGTCCTTTTATTTGCCTTATTTTTTTTTAAATTTTCTTTTTAATTTTTTTTTTCTTTTCTTTTTAATTTTTGGCTCTACTTTGCTGTACTGTGCCAGGAAAAAAAGTTGGCAAGTTCCATTTAATTTCCATGTTATTGTTGAGGTTAAATGACCTTCATAATCCTTGCAGCATTTTTCAGCTCTTCACTTGTAGCTGATAGTCTGCTTTGTAACGTTTCTTGATTTAATCAGATTGGAACTCTGCTCTAGTGGTCTGGAATTCAGTTTCCTACGTATCCTATTATCTTTGAAAGATACTTCAGTGTCTAGATTCCTTTGCTCATTTGGTTTCCCTGAAGAGGCCCCTAGGTTTACTGAAGTTTATGATAATTGAGTTATGAAACTATTATTTTTGCCCTTTCATTTAATTTATACTAACTCAGCTTTCAGTTTAAAGTATTTAAGTCTTCATTACATGGTAAAATAAAATTTTAACAGTGTAAGTTTTTGTTAGCTCTGGGTATTTGTTACATACATTTGTTGGTTGTAACATCCAATAGTGAGTCACCTCCACTGCAGTCATTACCTGATACTGTAGTCAGTTCTAGTCTTTGTCAGGAAGTTTGTCTCCTGTCACAATAGCAAATAGTATTTCACTTTCTAATGATGTTCCAGTGATCATTATCCAAGTTTATATCTGACCGTGGATGTCATAAAAAGTGTTTCCTTCATAATGCCTTATAGCTTAGTGAGTGCCCCACAGCTGTCATCTTTAGAGTTATCTTTCCTGGATGGTATCTGTCCTTCTATATCTATGTTCCAGTTCTGAATTCTGTGTTGTCAAGCTTATGTTTTTTCCTTAAACTTTTTTTTTGTTTTTTTGGGTTTTTTTTGTTTTTTTTTTACATCCTATAAATGTAATTCAAGATCATCTTTTGTGTTGAGAAAGCTTTACACATCAGAGTTGTTTCTAGCTCCATTGTTATATAGAGCAGACTCAGGCATGCCATTTTCTTTTACCTGATTGCTGTTCACAGTCAATTCTTTTTCTTTACCATATGTTCTCCTGTTACCACAGGATTATTTAATCCATGTCTGGGTTCTCATTTACCCTGTATTTTTTTCCTTTCTCTAGTGTTTGGAGATCTGTCATTTCTTAGTTTGAAGCTATTCTTAACAATTGTGTCAGCTTTGATCC
This sequence comes from Urocynchramus pylzowi, assembly GCA_013397555.1. Classification (NCBI taxonomy): domain Eukaryota; kingdom Metazoa; phylum Chordata; class Aves; order Passeriformes; family Fringillidae; genus Urocynchramus; species Urocynchramus pylzowi. The sequence goes on along the minus strand of VZRH01005451.1, from coordinate 25,999 downwards.
TAGGTAGCTATTCCCTGGAACGTTCAAGTCAAATTTATCTTTTGAAGAGTTACTTCCTTCAATAAATGCACCTCAACAGTCAAACGCTACAGATGCTTCTTATACCACTCATCATTTAACTTTTGGTTAGTCTAATCTCTTATTAGACATTTTACTCCTCTTATGGCTTCATGCCCCTGAAGTTCACACAAATATCTATTTGTTTGAAAGTATTCCCTGAAAGAGTTAGTCCTTTATATTTTTTTTTTTTCCAGCGGGAATTGGTCAGTACTGGTTTTGAGGGGTTGTAACTATTTCTCAGGTTCCTTGTGGTGCTTCTCAGTTGTAGGTCCACCTGCCAGTTGCATGTAACAGACATGATGCCACTTTGGTGTTTTAATCCCTTTCCATGAGCAGACAAGTAGCAAGGAGGCTGTGATCGCATAGACCTGCTCTTGTGATTTCAAGTCCAGCTGGAGATCAATCCAGAACTACCTGCCTCTCCATGTGTTGCTGTGAATCTCCAGCCTTTACTTATGAGCGTCATTTTTAATTCCATCTGGAACTCTGAATGTCCCTTTTTTCTTTGTGTGTTCCTATGTACTGACTTGATTTTCCTTGAGTTGCCAATACCTAATATTCTTGCTGTCTTATTTCAGAGATAGCATTTATTTTGTTCCTTCATGCTACCCTTATTTTTTTCTTTTTTTTCCTCTGGGGCATCAAACCTTCTTTTCTGTTCTGTTTCGTATTCACAAGTTACTATAGTGCTTCAAGTTCTTCTTGTCTTTTTCTTCTATTGGCAGTTATCCTCAGCTAGCAATGTTTTTCACTCCTTGTTCTGATTTCTATGAAGTTTTCATAGAGATGTTCCTCTATTCCCCTTTGTTCCAAAAGACATATTGTCTCTAACATCATCAATTGAATTGTGAGCCCTTTTGAGCTTATTGTGTGTTCATTTTCCAGGTATCCCACTGAATGATAATAAAGATCCCTCTCTTTCATTACCTGGTATCTTTATCCTACTACACTTCAGGGATAAACATCACCCTTCAATAAAGTCTAATTGCCTTTACCAAACCATTCCTTCTTGGAGTCGTGACCAGAAGAGGTGTTCACTCATCTGCACTCATTTTGCACTTTTTTTTCCAATTGAACTACTTGGGTATTTTGAATTGACAAATTACTTGCTGTTTTCAAAGATGATGTAATCATCGTCCTGTATGTTACTGCTTGTGCCTTGAAACTTCTCTCTTGGTAAAGATGCTGCACACACACAGTGTATGCTTTTGTACTACTAAATGAGGCAGGGACAAGTGGTGCCTCTCTTGCTCTACAAGACTTTTTGTTTAATACATAGAAGGCTATGTGCTCATTTCTTTCACTACCCATAACAAAGTGATGACTCGGAGCAAATGCATATTGGTGGTGTGTGTTGTGAAGGGAGTTCTTTGATTATGGAAAGAAGGATGCTGTGGGTAAAGAACATGAGTTTAAAAAAAAAATATATTTTCAGGGAAGAATCAAATGCATAAGCACACATAATAAATCATTGTTCTGTTTGTGTTCAAAAAGTAAGTGTTGTAGAGACCTGTAAGTCCAAGAAGGGATTAACGTATGAGAGAGGAGACAATATAGCTGAAAAATTAAACTTCTTTTTTTTTTTTTTTAATATACGTTTAGGAAGAACAGGTTGAGATTTTTCAAATGGTAAGGCTTTTAGATGGGGAAAAATGTTGGAGGATCTTTCTCAAGTCTCTTTATTGGTGGATCTTTCTGAAATCTAGTTGTTTGGATGGATGAAGTCTCTGACCAAACTGACAGAAAAGAAAAGATACATCTACAGACAGAGATGACATTCACTTATGAGCTCTAAAGAAACTTGAAGATGAAACAGCTAAAACATTACTACGTGTAAGTAAATTCACTGTTAGGTAAGCCAGAGAAAACTTTTTTGAAGAATATACATATTAGATGGACAAGTAGAAAACATATATTGGGATAAGGCTTCATCTTCTGTTTAAAAAAAACCAAAACCAAAACAAAACCAGAAAATCAGGTCTGACAGTTTTTTTTTTCTGGATTTGGTAAATGTATTTCCCAAGGCAGTTTATCATGATTTCTTGCAAAATCTTCTAAGGACTAAGAGACCATGAGATAACAGGAAAGGTTTTCATATGGACTAATAGTGGATTATAAACTAGGGTAAAACATCATTTGTCACAATGGACAGAATTTGCCAACAAAGTCAATTATTCTGTGCTGCGATATGTTCTTTAGCATATTCCTAAATGATCAGAAGAAGAAAGATTACTGAGGCAAGAGTTTTCTGGTGATACCATCTACTCATGCTAAAGAGCGGCAAAGCAATCCAAGAATGCTATGATAAAACAGCTGATTAAATTCAATGTAGATTAATAGATAATTATGCCCTTGGGAGGGGAGGAGGGGGCATGGCAAGGAAAGAATGGCCCTAATTTGACGTATTCTTGTGTGGGTTGTGAGCTGACTATTACAACCCTAAATCTCATTCTGAGTGGTAATAGATATCCTTATGGAAACAGGAGAGCAGCACTGAGTGACAGTCAAAAATCAGATAGAATATTATGAATTATTGTGAAAGGAACAGAGAACAAATCTGAACCTCATTATGCCACTTTGCAAATTCATCATGTACAATCATTGTGAATATAGTATGGAATGCTAGTTTCTCAAATTAAAAAGAATATTACCAAATGAGAAAAAGCAGTTGAAAAGAAAAGAAAAGGAGATGGAGATGATGTAAGAATGAAGTATCTGAGTTTCATTTTTGAACTGAAAATAGAAGAAAATAAATATGAACTTGTTTGCCTGTGATGTGACTGGAGAGCCATTTTCTCTTTCTTCTTTCTTCTTCCCTTCCCTTCCCTTCCCTTTTTTCCTTTTTCTTTTTTTCTTTTTCCTTTTTTTCCTTTTTTCCTTTTTCTTCCCTGTTTTGTGATTGGTTAATATGCAATATATGAAATCAGAATATAAAAAAACTCTACTGAGTGTTAGCTCAGGACTAACACTTCACAAAAGTGACTTTTTNGTGACTGTCGAGTCATTTACTTTCTCTTCTTTCTTCTTCCCTTCCCTTCCCTTCCCTTCCCTTTTTTCCTTTTTCTTTTTTTCTTTTTCCTTTTTTTCCTTTTTTCCTTTTTCTTCCCTGTTTTGTGATTGGTTAATATGCAATATATGAAATCAGAATATAAAAAAACTCTACTGAGTGTTAGCTCAGGACTAACACTTCACAAAAGTGACTTTTTCCTATGAAGGAAGCAGGTTTGGGCATAGATATGTGGAGTGCAGATATTGTCCTCTGATCCTGCCGTTCATGATGGAGGATCCAAAATACTGCAGGGATGAAATAATATTGGTGTCTGGAAGACAAAAAAGTGCTCACAGTTTGAGAAGAGACAAGAAATGTGGTGGAATTGTATCACTTTGCAAGAGCTTACAAGACCTCAAAACAAATGTGAGTATGCTAACAGCACTGTTAGATTAAAATAATTCCTGATAAGGAAAATAGATAATAGCATAATAGTAATCTGATAGCAAATGGCTTTTTTTTCTCTTTCTCTTTTTTTTTTT
>VZRH01005451.1:0-22344 GCA_013397555.1 Urocynchramus pylzowi | reverse complement strand
TTTTTAAATTTTTTTTTATTTATTTTTAGATGAATTGAGCCTTGTCATGTAAGCCACAATGAGGCTAAGGACAAGCATTGAAACAGAAGACAGATGTAGCAAAGGAAGATGGATACACTTCAGGGCACAGGCTTCTGAACACAATATTCTAAGGGAATGTGGTAAATACAATCCTATGTGAATAAAAGCAATTTGAATTTGTGAAAACTGTGTAAATATGTCAAGGGCCCAGCTTGGAAAGATGTTAATTTAAGTAAAATAATGGCAAACCCTTTTCAACAGGAGGGGGTAATAGCTGAAAGAGTAAGAACATGTGATGAAATATTTGAGGAAATATTTCCGTCCTGGAAAGGGAAAGGAAGTTTTAGCATGCACAAAAAGTTAAATTCTTTCAATTCTGTCATGATATGTATCCTGACATATTGAACCCTCTTGTTCTGCAGGGTCTAGGGGAAATAATCCCTAGTGTGAGTTGCTGTTCTCTGTAAGGGTGGAAAAAACCCTCCCATGAAAAAATGTTTTTTGAATTCATATATCCTTAAGAACTCTTTAAGTAAAGAAAATTATTTTCAGTACTGCAGTTAGAGCTATCTGGTAGGCAATGCTTGAACCCAGTTTTTTGTTGTTTGTGTTTTATTTTGGTTTTTAAAAAATTTTCTCGATGCAGTGATAGATGTCTGGTAAGCGTCCTGGGAGAAAAGGTGTTATACAAACATCTGTATGTTTTCAGCAGTCTCTTTGGAAAACAATGTTTCTTCAGTGTGCTGCATTAGTTATCATTGGCATCCAATGCATTTCACAAACAGGAGTGAGAAAAAGTTAGTCTGGAGTGAGTACTAAGGCATGTATACTGAATTTTGAATTAGAACAAAACTTTAGAGACTTTTTGCTACAGAAAGCAGACTTTCACAAGAGACAGAGCCCTAAGCTGAAGTGAATGAAGGAAACTTACACACTGTCATGTCTAACATCACTTCTTGGAAGGGTCAATCTTGCTTTAAAAAGACTTCAGATAAACAGTGCTATTATTATGCTATTAGGACTTGGACCATAAGAATATATGTATAAATAATGCCTTAGAAATGTATTAACACTGCAGGCAAAAAATAAATCAGGAAAATACATACAGGGTGTGGTGCAGGGGGAAAAAAATATCTCATGCAGTAAAATGAACAGAGTTTCTAGCCTTGGCTGCCCATCTGTTCTTTCACTCCTCTGAGAAAGCCCTCCCTGAACATGCTGTCACTAAAAAGGTCACCATAAAACCAAATCCATTTGGACTAGCCCTTGTTTAATTTAATAATAGCTCCTATTGGGAGATTAGGCTGTTAAATCCAGCAAAGTGTGCATATAGCTATTCCACCACAGGATTGTGAAGAGAGTAAAGTCCCTCCTGGAGCTGAAGAGGAATGCAGGGTCCAACCAACAGTGTATTTCAGCCACAGATGGACAAAACAAAGCTGCTACCACTTTTTTGTTTAGCTCAGGAAACTGAAAATATGCAGGTCTGCTGAGTTAGAATGTTGTATTTGAACTGCAGGTGTATCTTGGCAGAGCAAAATGAAAACTTCAGCATTTTGGTGTTCAGGAGAGACCCATAATTCATAAAAACAACACTTTGCTATGATGTTACAGAGCTGAATGATTCAGCTAGTATTGGAGAAACAGACATAGTTTTAAACACTGGGTTGGAAAACATGTAATTTCTTATATATCAGCATCTACTGCAGAGAAGTAGATGTTTTCTACTCTGCATTCAGCAGGAGATGAATTAGTAGTCACTCAACCAGCCATTTTGCTCAAGAAACATGTTAGAAAATAGATGCAGTGGGTAGAGTGCCATTGGGGTAGGAGGGGACCTACAGGTTAGAAACAATTCTCTGCAACTATTTTAGGGTGTCATTTTCTGAATGGAGATGGAATAGTGACTTACCACTGTGTGACAGTATCACAGGAAGTCTCAGATGGTCAGGTTATGAGTTATTTAATGTTTTATTGGGGAAGGAAAATAAAAGTAAGATTCCTCAAACTGCCTTTGCAAAAAGTTTTTGGAAGTGGTTGTTGGACATTGTAGAAACTCACGTAAGCTACAGCCAATTGGTTAGATCTCATACATTAAATAAAATGTGCTTTTGCCAGGCTTCTTGGCTCTGAACACTACAAGAAGATACAGAATGCTTTTCTTTCGTTGTCTCAATAGATATTTCAGATTAGAATAACTTAAACAGGAAAAGCAGCAGAACATGCCAGAGGCTTACTAAGTGTTTTGTGTTTCAAACATTCTGCAAAGAGCAGTTATTGAGTTCAGACCTCCTCAGGAGGAGAGCAATTCAGTAGCTTTGTGCATGCAATGAGTTGGCTGTTTTAAATCCAGGGCTTCTGTAGAGAAAAAGAGCTGTCTCCCATCTCAGTTTTGTGCCTAAATTCTAGTTCTCCAATCCATTGTTTGCCTGCTTTAGCAATGCCTGTGGTAAAAAGGAAATGTTTCTTGCAGGGGAAAATGAAATATTTTGGTTTGTTCCAAAAAGGAAGTAGCTTTGCTTTCCCATATTGTTGAGGAGAAAACAAACATGTTCTTATCTGCTACTTTCAAGATGACTTTCTTGGTTTGCTTGGTCAGGTTTAATGTTCATTCTCCAAGCAGAAATCCATTGTTCTCTCAGCCCTACTCTTTCTTAGTGATCATCTGCTCCCCAGTCATTTGCAGAATGAAGAGCTGAACTTTAATATGTGCCCTGAGCCCCTACACACCACAGGGGAAGGGACTGTGGCCACCTGCATGCTGCTGAACTCAGTGCAGTGTAACACAGTGTCCACCTCTATACAGATGATTTCTTGTAGTGGAGACAGGGTAGAGGCTAGAAGGAATAACATGGTACTTTCACTGAAATGTAATTAAACCAGCTAAATAGGAATAAGAAACATATCAATTGAAATATTTTTATTCATGAGACTTTTAATACTGATTAATGGCATTAATGCTACATCTTTTTTAAAATTGGATGCTTCTGATTGGAAAAATATCAGGAGTCTATAAATATTCTGTAGATCAGTAGAGGTGTAAAACTTACATTAGCAAATTCTATCAGAGCAATCAGGGAGCATAGAATAAATACAGGAAATGTTTTATACTACAATAGATGGCCAGTCAGTGTTCAGCTTTTATTGGAGGATATGCCTTAAAATGAGGTTACTGGATCATGGAGATACTGATTACCTGTGTTTTTCCCCACAGATTTAACTCGTGTCACACAGGTGTCCTCATAATGAACTTAAGTTTTGACAAAGATAAATTAAATTTTAATTATATGTGACTGTTTTGATACTTCCACAAAGTAATTGATCTTTTTTTTAGAAAGGATCATTAGATCATTTAGTTCCAGATGGCAGGGTAGCAAACTCCTAGATCATTACATGCATGGAGCTTAACAACTCATAATCTATCCTACTTTTTCAGAAGTGTAGGTAACCTAAATTTCAAACCTGTAAGAGATGGTTCAATATTCTATCTCATTGTTAAAAAAACCATAACTTAATTCTATTTGAATTTGTTTAATGTTAGTGATCGCTTACAGGTTCTACTTTTACTCTTCTCCACTAAACAGCCTTTTAAACTGCTTGTTTAAATGAAAATAAACTCATTCACTCAAAATCACAACTTAATCTTCTTTTGATAGACTAAGCCAATGCAGTTCTTGAAATTAATGTGAGGCTTTGTTCAGTCTAAATCACTTCTGTGCTTCTTCTGTCTATATATAATTTTATATTATTTCTGAAAGTAGAATTACAGTATCTTCACTGTAGTTTTCATCAAGGACACAGAGGTAAAGTGTATCTGTATTCTCACATACTGGTATTCTGTTTACACACACTCACAAGTAGCCTTTTATTGGGTGGTAGAACTGGGCTGGAAGTTTTTGTTCTGCAGTTTCACAATTATTTAGGAGTCATAGGGGATGAAATCACTATTTACTAGATAGAGTCCTTGAATAAAGTTCAAGCAGGTATTCCTTGCTTTTGTATCTATTTGACTGTATTAAGGTATGTGCTATTAAGGTAAAAATGGGCTTAAACTTACTAAATTAATTTCCAGATCCCTCTGCACAGATTTCCTGTCTACCTTACGTAATATTCTGCAGACAAATCTGATAATGAGTCAGTTTTTACTTCCAGACCATTTACAAAATATTGAAAGGCATGAAGGTTTATAACACACGAAATCATTACCACTTGATGATTGTTAGTGACTATTTGCATCACTAAATAATTACTATTTAAGTTCATAAGTTGTTCAGATCTTTATTGAATAATGAGATTTTGTGCGGCAGAACAAAGTGCTAGATTCTTCTACCCCTTTGAAAAAAAATGCTTCAGAGACTGCTTTTCCACTGCTGACATCTGCCTTATGTGGTCAGTGAAACACGTTTTCAAACCAAATCTTTGAAGTTCCTAGCTTTTATTTCTGAGGTACTTGTGATACATGATTTGTAGCCCTTTCTGGAATCACAGTATCACTGAGTTTGGAAGGCCCTCAGGAGATGGCCTATTCTACCTGTCACGCACAAAGCAGGGCAGCTAAAGCAAGTTGCTCAGGACTGTGCCAGTTAAATTTCTAATATTTCCAAGGATGGAAACTCCATAACACCTCTGGGCAGCCTGTTCTAGTGTTTGAATAATGAATTTTATGTCTGATGTTAAAATGAAATTTTTTCTATTACAGTTTGTGCCCCTTGCCTCTTGCCGTGCCACTGAATATGACTGAGTCTGACTCTGTCATCTTTATTTCTACCTTTTCATACACATTGCTAAGATTACTGTGAGCCTTCTCTGTCATATACTGAACAGTTCTAGCTTTCTCAAGCACTTACTTTTTTTTATATGCTCCTGTCTTCATGCCCTTTCATTAGACTTAGTCCAGGGATTCCTGAAGGAAGTCTTATTAATGAAGTTTAGGTGAAGAACCTTGTCCTTTACCCATATCCATTATCACTGGGTTCTCTGCCCCATTCAGTTTCAGTCCTGCTTTTTCACCTATGAGTCCTTTTGCTGTTGGTGGGCCTCTGGAAGCCCTTCTTATTGCCTATCATGTCCCTCTCTAGATTTGACTTCAGGTGGGCTTTGTCTTTCCTAATCATGTCCTTGGGTGTTCAGCACCTACATATTTCTTTCTCCTGTGTGACCTGAGCCTGCACCCCTCCCTTGCATGGCTCCTTCTCATGTTTAAATTTAGTCAGGAGCTCCTTGTTTAACCACATGGGTCTCCTGCAATCTTTGCCTGACTTCCTACAGGTGGGGGTAGATCATTCTTGAACCTGGAGGATATGTTCCGTAAAGAGCAACCATTCTGAAAGCATTTGTAAATTTGATTGAAAACAGAAAAGTACTTGGAACTGCAAATAGTGGAGGAATAGAACTGTTTTAAAGTTAGGGTTGTAAATTTCTGGGTTAAGTGGAAATACTACAGAATTTTTATTTCCTTTAATTTCTGTCTACACATGGAAGTACAGGTATGTGGAAAAACATAAATGAAAGAATTTGGAAAAGGAGATGCAAATTTATCTCAGAAGTTTTGGCTTTGAACGAAGAGCAGGAAGGTGTGAGGTAGCTGGAAATTTAAATGGACTGTAGAAAATAATCTTTGATCTTACTGAGCTTCTCTAGGTATGATATAATTCCTGACAGGCCTCCAGGCCAATGAATATGCCTTCAACTCAAGCAAAAGCAGCTTTCTAAGATAAAAGATAACTTCCATGTTGAATGTAACACAGTTGATGCTTCTGATTGCCATTGAACCCATCAAGAAATCATTTCCTGTTTTGCTGATCTCTATAAGACAGCATGCAAAACCACATTTCATTTTGCATTAATGGGAAAGATAACACATTTTACATGTTGTTGCATTTTCAGAGATAGCGAGGGAAAAATAACCTCTAACATTTTCCCTTCTTATGATGGTCCTCAGTGCTCAGCTGCTGAAGTTTGGGAAGGGAGATTTCCTATAATTTCTGTTTTTTAAAATTAGGCACACTATACTTTGACATTGGTTCTGTGGAGACAGATTAGAAGCCTCAAATATTCCAGTCCTGCAATATAGTTCTGCAATATGGCAAGGAAAAAAAAAAAGTGTTTGTTGGAGGAAAAAAAAAGTACATTTTTATGTTAAGATTTCAATTTCAATAAATAAATGAATTCAGTAAAATTGAAAAGATTTATGTAAGTGTATTATATTTAGATACTATATATAGCTGAAAAATGTATATAGTTCAGTGCAAATGTTAGGAGTTTAGCGAAAGTTGCATGAGAAAGTTCATTTTGGATGTCCTGTTTTAGCTCAGGCTCCCTCTGATTGAAGGTTTATGTTTGTTCAAGGTATTTCCTATTTCTCTTTTCTATTTAATTCCATTCTTGTAAGTGCATTGGCTTTATAATAGAGGTGGCTAGAAGACAGCTAATTCTATCATTATTCAAATATGAAATTTCCATAAGGAGAGCAGGATATGCCAGTAAGAGGAGGTAATGGTCTGTTTTGTTTTATCTGATTGTTTTAGCACCTTGCAATTTCCTCAGGCATCACACTAGCCAAAAAAAAGTGTGAGTCTGAAAATCAAAAAAGATGGGGAGGTAATTTGATGCTGTTGGTCTTAGATATTTTGGCAACAGACTGTGAAAATGTGCAAGAATGTTTGCAAGTGGTTTGAATGAGTATGTGGAAAGATGCGGATCTGAGGTATCTTTTTAAAAATAAAATAAAACACCCTTAACATGAAAAGAGCTTTTTATTTTTTCCTGGTGTGAAAATTATTAGCAGCTACAGGCAGTCCCCATCTGGGGATTTGGAACCTACTGTCTGGTCTTTCAATCAGATTAGTTGGTGATACTAGAAGGAGGGAATGATACTTGGAAGAATTGTGTGTAGCTTATGACAACAAAAGGCTCAACTGGCAACATGTGGCTAACAGCTCACAGACATCTGGTGTAAGCCATTTTCCTGAGGAATTAATTTGTGTTGAATATATATCCCAAATCTTTCCTTCTTTGAGGAAAGGCACTTGCTAGAAAGTAGATAAAGAAAAAATAATACTGTATCAAACTCTCAGCATTAACTTGACAGGAAAGGAAAAGCAGTAGATTTGGCCTTTTAAATTTTTGTTTGTGATGTCTTAAGAAGGACTGATGATCTGTTGATTCTGGGCTATTTGAGGGGGAGGCAGAGATGAGAAGGATTAGATTTTTTCTATTTTTGTACTTAAAAATATTAGGTATATTGTGGCATGATTAACTGATATGATCCAGTGGCTTCGTGTTGCTCCCAAGGAATGAAAAACCTGTAAGCATGATAAAAAGTAAATAAATAAAAATCCTGGTGGAAAATTTTTTATTGGTGGTGGATTTCTCCAGTGGTTCAGAGCTCACAAAGTATTTCGAGTCTTCTTTCCAGCCAGGGCTTGAAATAAAAGAGAACAGACAGAACACAGGTGCAGGCATTGACAACTCATGAAGAAGGCTGGAGATTATAGTGCATTGAATGGTCAGAAAATGTCACTTCTCTTCTTTTTTTTGCCAGCACTTTCCCTAAAAGGATATAGGGAAACTATATGGGAGGCTGGGATTTTTCCAATCTGTAACTGAAGGGAGGAGAAAGCATTTTCTTTTGTGTACAAGTAGTAGACTTTTTCTGTCTAAGCAGTTATGTTAGATTTGTACTTAGCTCAAAAATTGGTGCTTCAAAAATTTCAGATATAAAAGCAGCTTGTTTGTTTGACCGGTTGTTTGGACTTAAAAATCTTCATGTGGAGTTGTAAGAAATAATATGATTTCTTACATATTTTACCTATAATATTGTTTATGCAACCTGTACATAAACAGGAAATATGTTTTAGACAGTCTGGATAATCTATTACAACTAATCCACTGGTTTCATTGCTGGTTCTGATGCCTTCACAGCTGCCTTCCTGTCTGTCTCCAGAGTTCAGATCTCTTCCAGACCTTTACCTAAGGCCTCCAAAACAGCGCTTGTTGCTTCTGTTTGGCAGCAGCCATTCACCCCTAATGCCAGTGGCTTCAAAGGTATTTGGTAAATCTCAATGTTCAGTAAACTGGGTGTCCTCAACAAGGAAAAGGACTTCAGGAAGATCTTCTCAAAAGTCTGAAATGGTGTATTTATATTTGTTTCAATGGCAATGTAGGAATGAACTAAATAATAATGGAGAAAGTATGAAATAAAATAAGGCAAAAAAAGAAGAATTGAGATGGGCAAAGGAGGTAAGTAAAGGATTGAAGGAAATCTAAAAGATAATTCATAAGCTTTATGGCAAAACCCAATTCTGCAGGAGTTCTATTAACAATAAGTAAAATTCTTAAATTAAGAAAGACTCACAAGTTACTTAAATTCTGAAACTTTTCAAAACTCTCCTTTTAATAAGGCAAATAAAAAGAAATCCTCTGAAATTTGAGTAATTTGAGGTTTTCTTTGGAGAATAACATTAAGATTGCTCAAACATACAGAAGATATAAAAGGTCAACTAAAATTGTACTGTCTATCTTTTAATTCTGTAGCCTTATGATCAGAAAATAATTCATAAAGGGCAAGAATATACCAGGAGGGATATGCAAGTATAATCTGCTGCTCTACACAGTCATCTTAGGAGCCAGAAGATCAAACCTGTAACATAAGCCTCAGAAAATCATTTGGTATGCCCTGCAAACTGCATCTACACTGCCTTTCTTTTTCAGTGCTGTTAGTCTTTAGGAGAGTGCCATCCCAAGGAAGCTCATCAGTGGTGTGCAAAACACCAAGCCTTGCACAGCTACAGCAGCTCTTCAGACATCTCTGGTTCCCACAGGTGGTCCATTGTGGAAGATGTAGCTGGCTTGAAACCTGTGCTGCTGAAGGGAGCCATCCCTGTCGGTGCTTTCTGCACTCCTTTGTCTCCTGCTTGATTTAGACAAGGACACCATTGTTTTCAGGTAATTACACAAGCAGAGAACACCCACAGCCAGGGGAGTGGTCTTCTTCACTGGAGACAGGAGCTGGCCATGGCAGAAACTGCCAAGAGCATGGAGGTGAGGTACATACAAGTGGTTTGCTGTAGGTTCAAAAGTCTGCACTAGCAGAGAACTGCTCTGGGGACTTGAAGGTGTTTCTGTCTTGATCTTCAGAGATACTTTGAGCTGTCGGGTAATGTGTACAGTGGCAAATGGACTGAAAGCAATATTGAAGTAAAACCCCAAAATACGTAATTGCCAGGGTCAGGGAACATGAAAGCCTCTTTTGCTGCTTCCTGGCAAGTGATACTATGGAGCTCCAGTTGACATGTGTGTCGCTGCTTCAGAATGCTACTGGTATTTCATAACAAATTTTACGAGATTTCATGTTTTTCACTTTGAAGTTGCATTTCTCGATGCTTCTTTGGGAGCTGGCAGCTCCAAGTTGACAGACCATTCCCCTGTTTCTTTGCCATGGTGCCTTTCTGGTATCAAAGTTTCAGCTCCATTCCCTGCAGATGTTTATCAACTCTGCAGTCTCTACCACCCAAAAAGACTGCTTTGGGTTTGCCATTTGACAGGATTATTTTTGTTTGTTTGTTTGTTTTTGTTATTTTTGTAATCAATTTTTATTAGTCAACTCATCAGAAGACTGCTTGGCAGCTTAAGGGACTGAGATTTTACACTATGCCAACAAGGGGATATTCTGTTTTTATGAGGTATTTTGGGGTTTATGAAGTTGCAAGAATAACGCTGAAGGGCCATCTTGGCGGATTGTAATGTGACATGGTTCATAATCATATTGTCTGTGTCTCTTATGTATCTCTGTTTGTCTCTCAAGGAATCAAGTCAGTTTATTTCACATTGGAATTTAGGAATAAATTATGTTACATGTGTTGAAGTTGGCTATGGGATTAGTTCATTCCAGCAAACCAGGGAGTGAATCAATTTGGCAGACTTAGTTAAGGTTACCTGTGAACTTGTGTCTGATTAAATGACAAGGGCAGCAGTTTCCCTGCTGTCTGTGATGTACATGAAAATAAAGTGAAGAAAAGAAACACTCCCCTATGACAGTCAATTAAGGATGCTGGTTAACTCCATCTTGTGCAAAAGCTGAGCACTATAATACAGTGACATGCTGATGAGTTATGAAAGTGATAGATTCTCCTGTGTTTATAGACAAAAATGCTTCCTGAGCAATGTAAACTCCATCAAAGTTCCACATTATGATGAATACGTTTTATGGATTATAATACATTTTTAGTTTTGTGGAGTTGATCTTTAATTACTGTCTTCTACAGAAAACAATTACATGGGAGATGTCAAGCAGAATTCTTTCTAAATACTGTAATTTTATGGAAGCCCTTATAAAATGTTCTTGAGAACAATTGTGACTTAATAACTTAATGGGAAAGGTGAATACCTTTAGCAGAGATAAATAACTTCAGCAGTGATGTATAAATGTGCACTTGCAATTAGGCTGATCAATGTCTGTTATTAATGAGCATATAAGAAAGCAAACAACTTCTGTGGCTTTGTTTAATGTGGCCATAGAGAGCAAAAGTAACTAAAACTCATTTTACACTTTGTCTGTGTAGAAAGTAATTGGTATGAAATTGCAGTGCTTGTGGTAATCCTGCACCAATGATATTTGTGCTTTTTCCTTCATGAATATTGATCTTTTTTTTCTCACTTGAATAAACAAAGGGAACAAGATGAAAAATGTCACTACCTAACCCATTCAGTTTGTTTATCTACTAACAAGTGCTTTCCACTTTCTTAGAAGAACTTTGTGGGATGGGATAACACAAATCTGTTACTCATAATCTTTCCAACGTCTCTTTTCCTGTCTTTTTTTTTGTTATTTGTTTGTTTTGTTTTTTTTTTTTTTTTTTCTTTAGTGACCTACTGTACTTACAGTCCACAGGCTTTTATGTGCCAAGGTTATGTGTGCATATGTGTGTGAACAGGGCCTGACAGTGTGAGTCAAGCATTTATGACTAAGGCAGTGGATAGTCACAGCAAAAACAAATACATTTTTTATCCTGAAGGAAAATAAAAATTGTCTCCCTGTATGTGGCATTGGTCAAGCCATACCTTAAGAACTGCACTCAGTTTTGAGCCCTGCACTTTAAAAAGGACATTGAGGGGACCAGAGCATGTCCAGATAGTGGCAACAATGCTCATGGAGGCTCTAGAAAACAAGACTTATGAGGAACAGATGAGGGAGCTGGGGTTGTTTAGCCTGGAGAAGGAGATGCTCAGGGGGGACCTTACTGCTCTCTACAGCTCCCTGAAAGGGGGCTGTAGAGAGGCAGGGCTGGTCTCTTCTGCCATGACTGCAGTGAGAGGACAAGAGGTCTCTGACATGACCTTCAGCAGAGATAGGGGAGATCAGATATTAGGAAAAAAAAAACCACTGTAAGAGTGGTCAGGCATGGGAATAGGTTTCCCAGAGAAGTGGTGGAGTCACTGTCCTTAGATGCATTTAAGAGGCATCTGGACCTGGTTCTGGGTGATGTGGTTTAGGGGTTACAGTGGTGAAGCTGGGTGACAGTCACATTGGATGATCTTGCAGGTCTCTTCCAGCATTGATGATGCAATGATTCTCTGCCATGAAGTTTGAAATATTTTTTATTGTATGATGTGTGTGTACCCAAAAACTCCTGATCATCAGAGGTGTAGCTGCAAGGATGTAAGCTGTCCAAGGATGATAAGCACATCATCACTGATCTCAACCTTGTCTGTGTTGTGCTGTGTGATACACGTACCTGTCTTACCAACTCTTCTCTTTTTTGTGTGTCTGTGATGTGTTACTAGCTATTTCACTGTGCATTTATCTCAGCAAAATAGTACAGGCTCCAAGGGTCACTTGCCTTTCCTACACAATACACTGAAAGTGATGCAAGAAATTGCTGCATTATTTACTGTCAGGCTAGAGTTATTAAGAACCAGCCTTAGGATGAAGAAAGTACATATAAACTATAATGTACTTTAAATGAGATAAAATTTCAGGTACAACTTAATTAAATTCTTATTTTTTGAATAGTTCCTGGCCTGAGAGGATAAGACAACAATTAAGTGCTGAAGTTGCATTGGCCAAAGCATATGTGACTAACACAACACAAAGCATCTCAACAGAACATTAATACAGCCTTGGTACTAACAAGTATAGAATGGAAAGAGCTCATGGTGATATAACTAAAGGTGGAAACAGGCTACAGATCATGCATTTAGGAAAAAAAAAAACCATCAAGACAAATGCTTTGCACACTCACCAAAAGCCTGTGGAAAACCTGGTGGCAATAACTTTAGCTAGGAGAAGAGGAAAGGGCGTGTTCAGCAATTGGAAGGAAATAAAACTTTGCTAACTGAATTTATTTGCTTATTGTCATATATTTTGAAAAAACCCACCCCAACATTTGAATGAAAGATTACCTCCCTGCCTTTCTCTCATTCAGATCCCTAGATAGAATGATGACTCATTCCTTGTGTTTTGAGCAGATTTGCACTTGAAGTTTTACACCTCTGTGGCAAAAAAATTAGTCTGCTTGAAAAGTAGAATAGAATGTCATTCAATCCTACTCTAAATTTCCAATAAAAAAAAAAATAAAATATTTGGAATCTGTCATGTACAGTAATTTTGGCCATGGTTCAGTTTTGCACAGTTCATAAAAATATAGAATCCTTTAACCTTTCTATTTCAAAATTTAAACAGTTCATAGAAAAAAAAATCATTTTTAGTATAATTATTTAAAAATGCAGTGATAAGAAGAAATACTCCTGAAGAAAAATGTCACTATTTAATAATATGTCTGGACTTTAATGAAATATTAATGCTAAGTTATGATAGGAAGAGTACCTCTTTTTCATCTTTATTTTATCTAAATTGTTTAATATTTAATACTTTATAATAGAGAGATAGAGTAGACCAAAGTAGAGTTTGATGCTGTTTTATTATGTATGATTTTATTACCAGATAAGAGTATTTAAAAATGTTTAGAATATTATAGGATCAGATACAGAATATTTAAAGCTATGTAATGCATTCTGCTACAGATGCAGAAATCCATGATGTTCCTTGCCAAAGGAGACTGTGGATGTAGACTCAAAATCTATAGAAATATCTACATCTCTGGTCCTTATGGGTCCTTTCCAACTTGAAATATTCTTTGATTCTATTTCACTGTTGCCAAGCAAGGTTGGGGCTTTTTTTTGCCTTTGCTTTTTTTTTTTTTTTTTTAATAGGAAAAATGTTGCAGTCTGAGTGACTCACCAGAAAAAGTGTAGCATCAAGAAGTCTAAATTAAGCCTTATCAAAATATCTGAAGAATGCTAAAACCTGGTGAAGTGTGTGGTTGGCATAGAGACAGATTTGGTATAGAGTGATCTTACTAAACCCCATTGTCAACTGAAAAGAGTAGCCAAGTGTTGAGATGAAAAGTTTATTTGTATAGTTGGTGCTATATAATTTGATCTAATAATATATCCTTTTAGACTTTGCTGACTTTATTCTTCTTTATTGTAAAACAAAACCAAGTAACTGCTAACCAAGGACAGTACTAAAATGTCACAGGATGCACAGAGGGGTTACCTAGGCATTATTTTCCACATCAAATGGAGACTTAGAGATTTCAAAAAATACTGAGAGAAAACACACTTTGGAAAAGAACTTGGAAATATGTCGGGTGGCCACAGGCACACATCAGGGAAACAGAAAGGTTATTCTGAGTCAGATCACTAATGGAATTTAGCCTTCAAATACTTGGCAGTTGCTGTTCCAAAATATTTTAAGTAATCTGACATAATGTCATGTATTAGTACTTTGATACAGGATCTTTGCCCCTGCAAATCTATGAAATTTTAAGTTCTTGGAATAGGAATCAGAATTTGGCAAAGCCAAATTGTAGTCAAACAAAACCAAATTTATTACAAACCAATGACTTCACTGTCTCCTTTGAACAGATGGAGGGTATGTAACTTGCTTACAGTTTGGACAATGCAAGTCTTTAATAAAAGCAGGTATTTCTTTTAGTTGGTTCCCATCTGCCTTTCCACATTGTTTGTGTTTAACTGATAAATCACAGAAACCCATATTGCATTGTCTTTCTGTGTTTCTCTGTATATCTAATCTACCTGTTTTCTGCTGCTGAGTCATAGATTGTATCCCTTTGGGAACAAGGGCCAACTTCTTGTTCTTTAGTCACTATTTGAAGCACACCAGCAATACATAAGAATTGACGGTGATTTGGGCTTGAAAACCCAGCAATTCCCACTGTAAGTGAATCTGTGGAGTTCAGATGTTTGTACTGTCCTTGTAGGGAAGTCACATTTCTAAATAGAGAATCATTGTGAAAGCCAGGAAGAGAGAAATGTACAATTCAGTTAACACCTTAAAAGTATGATTTTTCTGTTACAAAACCAAATGTTGCAAATATGAAACTGAATTGGGAAAAGTATCTTTATATTACTTACATCAATAAAATTACATGATATATCCACTTTTATACATGGATTCCAATAACTCCATTCACAGATCATTTCAAATTGCTGTTTTCTCAAAGGTACCTATTTATTAAGCACATAATGAAGCCCATATATTACCTGGAGACTTCATTAAAGGACAGATTTAAAACATCAAAACGTATTTTTGGTAGACATATAAGTGCCTAGTGAGATTTTTCTAAGGTGCTAAAAACAGTGTGCTTGAAGCAGTTTGAGTCATCTGGATGACCTTACTGTACAACCAGAGGTGAACAGGTAATTGAGAGTAGAGTTAGAGGAACTCAAGCCTCTAAGCTTAATAGTATTTGAACAGAAAATTTTACTTATGTAGTCAGAAGGACAGCTAAAAAATCCACCGTCTTGCAGGGATTAGCATTAAATAGTGTGAATGAGCCTGGAATTTCTGTTGTGATCAAAAGAAAATGACAACTTTTTTAGATAAAAGGAGGAAGAAGATTTGAGCTATTTCCTAAGTTAATATTTCTGCCCTTATTTTACACTTTTGGTCTCAGCAGTCTAAGATCTTACTCTCTGGGCAGCTTTAAGCTCCCTAAGGAGACAGAATGGATAAGTGTGCTCTGAGCATGCCTCATCAGCTCCTGCAACTACCTCGAGTTTAGCAACAAGAGAAAAACCTCCCAACCTCATGCTGAAATTAGATTTTGCTATGCCTGATGAGTAATAAAGAGCCTTTCTCAGAAGAAGAAAAGGGTCTGGGCTGTTGTCAGCATGGGGAAGTTTGAATTCAGAGGTAAGACTGATACTAACTTTAAAAGTCAAAAATACCTTAATGCATTATACAATTGCTAATAAAAAATATTTCTAAATGGGTTGTAGGTTTGTTTTGGTGCTTTTTTTTTTTTTTTGTTGGTGCTTTTTATTTTTTCCTTTTATTTTTTTTTCCAGTGTTTCATAGTCAGGCATTACTGTTTAAATAGTCTTAATGTGCTTGTAAAAACAAGAACCAGAAATCCTTAAGAAAAAGCAGCATGACTATGATGCTAAAATTTGAGACCTTAGAACTTCAGTGTTAAGAATTAGGTGGTGGAGGAGAGTAGAACCATTGCTTCCTTGCAGCAGATTGTGTGTTGGGTCATTCAGTAATCAATAATGAAATGGGTAGCACCCTCAATTGCACATATTTCACTCTTAGTGTAAGCTCTGTTGTCCTTCTTGAGGATTAATAGTTTTATGGAGTGGCTCCTTCAGCAGTCAAGTGCTTTTTCACATGAACCTTTCCTCTGCTGCCTTCTGGGAGTTTAATGTGCTGGCTGATGTAAGATTTCCAGATCTGGGCACATAAAAAGAATGTTCCACTAAAGACTAAAATCCTTAAGTTACTCTTTATCTTTTATACTGAGGTTTGCTGGTGTATACATCCAAGATTGATAACTTTCTGGTGATTTGACCATTTCCAAGACTGTATGGTAGTTCTACTAGAATAAATCCTACTTGAAACAGAATAAAACAGGATGTAAAATTATGAAAGATTAAATATTTATCTTTTTGTGGAAATGAAGACATGCATGTAAAACATTGAAAGGCTGTGACTGAAAGAAAGACTAGCACTCTGTACTGTGTACACTTTCACCTCCTTGATTCTGGACCTCCAGTTAATTCTGGGCTGGAATACTGAAAAAGGAATGTGATATTTTTGACATTCATGTAATAGGTGACATAATTTCTAGCTATAAACTGTGTCATACTGGAGCATTAACAGCATTTTTGCAGCATTATTTTCAACTACTGGGTTCAGTGCTGTGCTGACAAAATGGCTAATGTGATCCTTAGGCATGAGC
Source organism: Urocynchramus pylzowi (assembly GCA_013397555.1). Classification (NCBI taxonomy): domain Eukaryota; kingdom Metazoa; phylum Chordata; class Aves; order Passeriformes; family Fringillidae; genus Urocynchramus; species Urocynchramus pylzowi. The sequence continues at coordinate 6,055 of VZRH01005451.1, read as the reverse complement.
ACAGAGGATCAATAAGCAGGTGATTTTTACCTCTTTAAACCAAGTCAGTGAGACAGATATTGAGAAGCTAAATATAGTTCTGTTCCCCACAGTCTAGCTGTGATCATATTTTAAACGTGGGCCCAGTGCCTAAATGAGCTGCAAAGATGATGTAAAGGCTTTTGAAAGGCAGACTTCTAAACCTCCAGCTGTTAGTCTGAGAGAAGGAAAAACAAAAGGTTGCAGTAACTTGATTGCTGTATGTAAGTATTTCTGAGGTGAAAAAAAATGGCAGCTGTTGAAGAGCTCCTAATTCTGTCTGGAAAGCACAATGAGTGAGGCTCCCTGGGAGCTGCTACCACACAGCGAGAAGGGGCAAGCACTGATATGTCCTATGGGTTGGACAGAGGCTTCTTCACCTCACACATCTTGGCAAGTCCTAGGGCAAAAATCTCTGCAATTGTTGGGCAAACAGCTCTTTAGCCAAGACAAAGTTTTTCAGTCTAGCATAAGATAGCTGAAAGATACATAATGAATGTTAAAATAAGTCAGGCTGACTGGTTAAAAGATCCCTTCAGGGCTTAAACCCTGATTATTTCTTTAAGGACATTTAAATTTTAAGGACATTTACATTTCAACCTGGGTTTTTCAAAAGACAGTCACAGAATCTGGTTGGAGACTATTTCCTTTAGATCCAGGCTACCATGCTTCTGTATATTTTTTGTAGGGGTGTTTTCCTAAAATACCCCTCTGAGATCAGTGGTCCTATCCTTTGCTCATTGGACTGTGAAGCATTGAAAGGATGGTCAAGTAATTTAGGAAACTTTCTTTATATTACTGTTTACTGTTTTTACAACATAGAATCTTTTTGAGAGAGAAGGACATAGAATTGTTTAGTAGACTGCTTAAACATCTCTGTCTTCTTAAAAGAATCCCAAATATAATGTTCTTTTGCTTCTTAATTTTGTGGAAAAAATGAAATTAAAAAAACTGGAGCATGTTTTTTTTACTGGTTAGGCTGTCATATCTTATGATTAAGAGATTTAGAATAATGGAAAGTAATTTTCTTAGAAATTGGAAAACTGTTGCTGAGATTCTAGAATGGATAGTTGGGAGTGAAAGAGAAGCCCTGCTCAGAGAGAGAGAGAGGCTTATTTTGTAAAGCTTGTGGGATTTAAAGAAGTCTTAGCACAATGATGGGTTTTTAAAAAGAACATCCCTGCGGAGAAAAATCTCCAGAACAATGCTATCAGGAACATCTTACAGTGGCAAGACCATTTTCTTTCACATGACTTTCTTGAACCCTCTGGAGGAATAGGAAATCTTATTTGTATAGGGCAAAATGACTGAACCTGGAACCTAAAATTATGAGCCTCTTACTGAGGGGTCACCTCTAAAAGCTGAGCAGATGCTGTGCACTACAGACATGGCAGAAATCATGAAAGTCTCATGGACTTTCAGCAGAAGCTATTGCATCTCTCCAGCTGTGAAGAGCAAAAGGAAAATGTGAAATAAATGGATAATTGTCATGTATTACTAAACAATGTTGTCTTTGTCAATCACTGCTGCCAGTAGATGACAGTGATACAGTCTTTTACCTATCAGCATGCCTCCTGTCCCCTTACAGTTGACTTTCTCCAATCCCTGACTCCTGACCTTTCACCTCAGTCCATGGTTAGTGCAGATGATGGATGAGCCTTGTTACTCTCATAAGATGTGCTGGTGCAAAGGAAAAATGCCAGCAGGCATGTTGTGCTCATGTTAGATTTTCGTAAGAGTAACTTGTCTTTAAAACAGACAAATAGCTGCACAGGCTGAGCAAGATAAGTTTGTCATGAATGTTTTGGATGTTGCCATTCAATACTGATGTTATGTCAGCAGATAGGGAAAAGTGAGCCAGGCAGGAGACTCTAAAGAAGGGAAGTACTGGATGAGTTGGAACAGGCACTCAGTTTTACTAACATTATCCCAGCCAAAACCAGGACATTCAGGAAGAGAGTAAAGATGTAGTCTCCCATTAAATATTCTGTATAGCTGCTCATGTCGTAAGTCACACACTTAAAATGGAAAAATAAAGCATTAAATGATGAAATCAGTGGAGTGTGGTTTTTTCCCCCAAGAATTTTGAACATAAATGTAATTGTAAATTGTTTCTAGTAAGATAAGTAATATGAAGTTGTCATATAAAAACCTTGAATTGCACCTACACAATTGAGGTTTTTCTAACCTCTTTGAGAATGATTAGGGTTTTTTAAAATTTATTTGGTTTTTGTTCAGAGAGGATTCTCTTAATTTTTGCAGGAAAGTGGAAGGAAGGAAAACATTCTTTAATCATTAGATGTCAGAGTAGGAAAGAGATTTCTAAGGAAATTAATAGGAAGGACAATTTCTTGCTAAAATAGTAGCTAGGATTTTGTTTATGTCTAAGAAGTATGGTTCCATGGAATGTTTTTTGAGGTCTAGATGTTTTCATAAAAATGCAAAGATAAGTACAAGGAATCCAGTGTTAGAGCTCTTGGTGGAATTTTTCCAAGACTCCATAGGCTTAAACTGTGGGCTTGAATTCTGAAGTCCAGGTAGTAAACAGCCTGTACAATATCCAAATAAACAACTTTTGTATGTTTGGGAGGCCTGATAAACAAGAGCAAACCAGTGTATATTGGAAAAAGTGTATTTTCAGCAAGACTTGTTATTTTGTGCTCGTATCATTTATCACATGTAGGTGTTTATTCAAAAGTCTTGCTCTCTTAATCCAGTGGTTTGTATTTCTCCTGTCCATAGTGCATTTAGCACTATCACCCTTTTTCCTAAAGGTTCTAGGGACTATCAGAGCATTTAAGTTGCTGAAGGATGGCTGCCTTAATAGCCCTCTCTTCAACACAATTTTACTTGGCTTTTAAAAATTAAAGCAAACAGGAAAGACACAGATTCTGCCTCTGAAATAATTGTTTACCACTGAACTGCTTTTTCTTTAAGAGATCATAGAAACGCAGTTTCCATTCTGTGGTTCTGTGCCAAGCAAACAAAAATAACTGTAAGCCTTCTCAAATACTGGCATTTTAATCAGACCATGTTTCAAATTGTGTGCTGTGTCCCCATCATGAAGAGGTTCTAATTCAGTGGTGGGACTGGGGATTGCCCATGCTATGAGATGGATTCACAGCACAGGCAGCAGCTTCACTTTGCTGAAAGCTATCAAAACTTTGGCTACGATGCACTTCGCTTTTCTTTGGTAATTGGAAGTGTCCCATGAGAAGGGAACCTCAGGCACAAGTGTTCTGCTGGTGTGGCTCATGGCAAGGATGTGTTTTAAACTTGGGAAATTTGCAAAGGGGAAACTACTGTCAGAAAAAGAGTTTAATTACAGCCTCTATTTTAATAGATTTTCTGACTATTGAGAGATGCAGTATATTTGGGTATAAAATTATACATATTTCTCTGTATTGCATTTCTTATTCTTGAATAACCCTTTCAGAGACTGAAAAGATGGGAAAAGAAAACAAAAATCCTATCACAGAAAAGAATGTACATATAAAATTCAGGAGTATTAGAAAGTTCATAATTCTTTTAGCATGCTGGCAGCTGGTGAAGTGTAGGTGTTGAAAATCAAGGCTGCTGCTTACCTTTCCAGTGATGCCTAGAACTAGTCTGCTACTTCTACTATAGTTTTTTTCCCTAAACAAGACTCTTGTGACCATCCTGCAAAGATGAAACACAGTTTATTTTCTTCTTTTTTTGGCACTGCTTCTCATTCAATGGAAATAAAAGCATGGTAATAAAAACAAGGCCAAGCAAATGAAAACAGCATGTCCAATTTAAAGAATATAAACGTTTGCTAAAGAGCAATGTTTTTACAATGCACTGATTTGTGGTTCAGTATTAGTTTGTACCTGGCACACATTTCAAGGCATGTAGCCATGGGTATGCCTGGTACCCTGCTGGCAGTAGCATGAAAGGTGCTGAAATCCTGTGAACTGGGGAAATGACATCAGTTTATCTCCAGATGGTCACAGGTGCAACCCACATCCATGTGAGTAACAACCCCTTGCAGCTCCAGAATTGCAAAGGGTTAAAAGTATTGATAAAAGGAGCCACAAAAATAACTCTTGTGCTGAGAAATACAAGTTATTATGAGAGTTTTAAGGAATTCAGTTTCTCCCTTTTTAGATAAAGAAGATTTAAAAGTGCTGTGACTATAATGCCCAAATGCCTTTATGGTGAAAAAAAATCGCCTCTGTAATTTAAGAGAGAAAATATTATTGGCGGGAAGTTAAAAGCACCCAAATTTGAATAAGAAATTAGTAGTAACTTGTAACAGTGAGAGCATGGAAGTACTAGCACAGTTTATCAGTGGATGTGATGATTTCTACACCTTATAAAGTCTTTAAATCAATGTTAAATGTCTTACTAAAATAATTGATTTTGCCAAACAGGCTTTGGGAATACAAATAAGGGGAACTGCATTTAAGGGCTTCTGTTCCACTGGATACAATATTTGAAGTAAGAGTCCTTCTGACCTTATTTTCTCTGAATTTATTAAAGATAAGTGTTGGATAGCAGATGAATCACTGCTCTGAACTGCTAGCTATTCCTATTCTTACGCTCAGCATTTCATGTAAATACTACTTGCTTATGATCCTCAGTGAGAGAATCAAAGTGTATGATTTTGTCTATTATACTTATTTTAATAGGTTATATAATTTTAATACTTCATTTCATTAGTGGAATAGAACTTGAATGTCTTCTCTCTCCAATATAGTCTTGTCTGCTTGACCTCCCCTGACCAATCCCTTATTTTCCAGGAGCATAACATGGCCATTTCAGAAAGCAAGCCACTGAAGAGAAGCAAGATAATTTGCTATCACCTGGGGAGGTGGTGACCACTGAGTCACCTCCCCTAGGTGAGGAGTGAAGCATCTTTTGTTCACTGGGCCAGAGGCACTTTCCTTTGGCAGTGGACTCCCTTTCTGCCTGACTCTACTTACATGTCTTAATGTGAAATCAGTGTGGGGCAAACAGTAGCTTCTAAATACAGATCATATAAATATTTACTTTAAATTTTCTGAGTATGATAAAATACATTCATCTTCCTGATAAACATCCCTATGCACACATTCTAGCATTTGTAGGTAGTGTGGATGTTCCTCCCTTAATATTAGTTTGTTTGATTCTGTGGGTTTTGACATCTCTATTCTTTTGTCTGACAAATCTGTGCGCTGACTTGTAAAAAAAAATCAATATTGTTTTCCCTGGCACTTTCTCTGCAGTTGAGTTGATTTATTATCACAGTTCCCTTTCCCCTCTTTTATCAGTGTATTTCTATTGCTTTAGGGTTGAGTACCTGATAACATCACAGGGTAGAAGACACACAGAGAGTTTCCGTGACCTTATCCCCTGTGTGATCTTGTCCAGTGTGACGGTGAGCCATGGCTATAAAGTGAACAATGATATTATCCGAGCTGTGTGATCAGATTTACGTTCGATTACACTGGAAATAGAGATGAGCTAGAACCAATGAACAAAACTTAAATTTATATTTAAACTGTTCTTGTCCAGTACCTCAGTGGCTAAAAGGGAGAGTAGACATGCAGTGAGCAAAACTTAATTTGTCTGCAAAATGGTATGTGCTGGTACAGTCATACAGCCCATAGTTCTTGTGGGATTTAAACCAACCATAGTGGTCAGATGGGTGTTGCTCCCTAAATATGTAGTCTTACTACTGCTGTTTCTTTTAGCCACTTATATCAAGGTAGCATTTAAGAGCCACATTAAAAGTTCAGAGCTACCTTATCCTAGATACTGCATGGACATATAAGAAAAGCCAAAATTCACAGTCAGTGTTTCAGACCACATGCAGCTGAAGGCTGCAACAGATAAGGTGCTGTGAGCATACTGGCAAATGCAAGTGTAGTAATTCAAACAGGGGCCCTGTCGACACAGGGGGCTTGGGGAAAATGAGTTAACGAAGTTCGTTAAACCTGTGCCTAATGTGGCTACAGTATATAAGAGCCACTTTATTCTTGGAAAAGAGTATCCTCATGCAATGTCTTCTGCCTCTTCCTTTCCTTTCCTTTCC